>QLTV01001543.1:278420-314815 GCA_003457575.1 Thermophis baileyi
AAGTACGGTCGTGGAAAATCAGAATTTAAGGTTGTTGGGGTTTTTTTTTTTAGAAAAAGGAACAGAGCTGGAGCGGCTGGGAGTGAAATGGGAAGGGCTGAAACCCCCTCGTTGGCTGGGGTTTGAACCACTTAGAACAGGGGTCTCCAACCTTGGCACTTTCAAGACTTGTGGACTTCAACTCCCAGAGTTCCTCAGCTGGCTGAGGAACTCTGGGAGTTGAAGTCCACAAGTCTTAAAGTTGCCAAGGTTGGAGACCCCTGCTTTAAAGGACTGTGAAGCAGTATAAGTGCTGTTGCTATTGCTGCGCTTTGTGGCTTCTGGATCACCCTTCTAACAGTTTTAGCCCTATGGAGCCCTTTCAGGATCAATTCATCTGCTAGATCTGTTACAACAGCCCCGAGGTCCTACTCTGGGGTAGGCTGGGAAAATCAGAAGTGGAGTCTTGGCTTCTAGTTGGTGGGTGTTCGTGTGTCTGTGTGCGTGAACACTGATGTTGGTTAAGTTCTATCTATTTCATTACTGATTCGACAAGAGCCGTGGTGGTGCAGTGGTTAGAATGCAGTACTGCAGGCTACTTCTGCTGACTGCCGACTGCCAGCAGTTCAGCAGTTTGATTCTGACCGGCTCAAGGTTGACTCAGCCTTCCATCCTTCCGAGATCAGTCAAATGAGGACCCAGATTGTTGGGGGCAAGAGGCTGACTCTGTAAACCACTTAGAGAGGGCTGTAAAAGCACTGTGAAGCGGTGTGTAAGTCTAAGTGCTATTGCTAGTGATGAGATTATGAGCACCCTAGATCATACTCCATACTTTCATGGCCTTGGGTCTTATGGCAATATGAGCAGTGATGTCTCTTTCAGAAGCTTTGTTCACCATTCCTGGACTTCTTCTCAAAAAGTCCCTGCCAACTTTTAAGAAATGCATCCCGGCATTGATGGCTGCCAACTGCTTTCGACCCAACCAAGGAGCTGTCATTGCATCACCTTTGCTACGGAAAGCTTGGCAACCTGGACCCTTCTCTTCATTCATCTTTTTAAACAGGGAAGGCTGGACCTAGAAGCCCCTCCCAGAACCTGGCTCTACCACAAGGCCTCTGTCAAAAAGCTCAGCCTGTTTATTGCTCTCTTTCACCCCATGCCGTCTTTCTTGAATTTTCATAAAACTCTGCTGCATATAATCAGGTATCTCCATTGACACTTGCAAGATTGAGTTTTTAGGAACCTTTAAATGAGTTTGGTCTCTTGGGAAGGCTTGGTTCTCAGGTTGGTCTAAAGGTAATTATTCAGCTATTCCTGCCCTTGGTTTCACCTAGTTTCCATCTAGCCTTTGAATCTTGCACCTGGGTAAGGTCACAGTTTCAGGCTCCATGAAAGAGAGCAGCAGAAAACATTTGGAATAGGGTACAAGTAATGATAGACAGATTCGTTCTGACACTAGACTCTCTTCGCTAGAAATGTATTTAATATCAGAGAAAAGAAAATGTGTGGTGGGGTGCACATTCCACATTCTTCTCTATTTCTGGAAGTTTTTGAAAGCGTTTCTGCCAAAGAGATGAATGGCCTTAGAAACAAGCCAGGGCTGAGAGCTGCTCCAGTCTACCAGACTCGAAGCAGCTGACAATGTCCCAAAGAGCCACCCATTTCTGGTGCGGGTAGTTAAGGGGCTACATTTCAGATCTGTCGGTTTATAACCACTTGGCGAAACCCTCAACTGAATTTCATGGCAATATGAACCCACCAGGAAATGTCTTTTGTTCCCAGGAGGAATCTGACCCTGAAACAGCAGAGAGCAGAACAGGGAAATGCTACTGATAAGGTGACCGGCGTGGTTCTTCGTCCCACCCAATCCAGGTGGAGCCCAGCGTTTTAGATAGGTCATCTAAGGGTTGCTCTCTCTTCAACAGGAGAGAAGCAGATGTAGATGGGCCTGGGACAGATGAGCAAAAGAGAGAAAGGACCAAGAGGAGTAGCCTTAAGAAGAGGGAAAGTCACCTAGAGAGATAAAAAGCATGAATGAATGAATGAATGAATGAGCTGGAAGGGACCTTGGAGGTCTTCTAGTCCAGCCCCCTGCTCAAGCAGGAAACCCTACATCATCTCAGACAAGTGACTGTCCAGTCTCTTCTTAAAAACCTCCAGTGATGGAGCGCCCACGACTTCTGGTGGCAACTTCTGTTCCACTGGTTAATTGTCCTCACTTTTAGGAAGTTTCTCCTTAATTCCAGGTTGCTTCTCTCTTTGGTCAGTTTCCAACCACTGTTTCTTGTCCTGCCTTCCAGTGCCTTGGAGAATAATTTGACCGCCTCTTCTTTGTGGCAGCCCCTCAAATATCATAATCCTAAACTCTTGGAAGTGCAAAAAGACTACAGGTTGTCTTTTATTTAGAGTCTGCCTCGTACAAGTGTCCATTTGCAGTTGTGACAGTGACAAAAAAAACAACAACACCTTTGTGACCAGTTGTCTATAGAGATCCTCAATCATCCAAGTCATGGTTGTCCCAAAGGTGCTTTTACAAAAGGCAGCTGGACTTCCTTGGGTTTTTTCCTTGAAAACATTTCGCTTCTCATCCAGGAAGCTTCTTCGGTTCACGAACAAGCTTCTTAGATGATAAGTGAAACGTTTTCAAGGAAAAAACCCAAGGAAGTCCAGCTGCCTTTTCTAAAAGCACCTTTGGACCAGTCCCTCAATTTGTGACCTTCACAGGACTGTAAAGCAAAGAAAAGGTGAAGTCTGATCATAAGCACAGTGACCGTTTTGCTTAATGACCACTTCACTTAATGACAGAGTTGTAGCCCCCACTGTGGTTGCTAAACCAGGACTGCCGGTACTATTTTTGTTGTGTTCTTGACCACAGCTGGCTTCCTCATAAAACAAGAACGTTCATCCCTCTGAGAGGTGCTGTAGCCCTTCTGCGAAGCACTCGGTTCTAATTCCAGTTACTTTAGCAATTTGTTGAGAGTTTCTTCCAAATGCTAATGCCAGCCACAACTCCTACAACTGGTAATTCGACTGGTCTGTATCGCCTAGGCCAGGGGTCTCCAACCTTGGCCACTTCAAGACTTGTGGACTTCAACTCCCAGAGCTGGCTGAGGAACTCTGGGAGTTGAAGTCCACAAGTCTTGAAGTGGCCAAGGTTGGAGACCCCTGGCCTAGATCGTGCAAATACCTCCCGGTTGGCGAGATGTAGGAAACGGAGTTTCAGCTTGCAAAGCTGTCTTTAAATTAGATATTCTGGTATGCAGAGAACTGCACAGATATGCTTGGAAGAAAAGACAATTCTGAAAGAATGCAATCCAGGCGGGAGACATTATTTTGCTACATGACACGAGAACGGATGGATGGATGGATGGATGGAAGTAAGACAACAGAAGGGAGGAAAAAGTTATTGAGCCATCCTGAGACCCAAGAATAAATGATAATGGGGCGATCGGGTGATTATCTCTTAGAGAAATATTTGTGTTAAATGTGTGACTTAAGCATAAGTCAATTCATATACCCTCATGGCAAAGGAATATATTGGAAATCCTAATGCATACTATGCACGATTTAGCTGTTTATGGTGAAAGACTGAGAGTATTAGTGAAAGATGTAAAGATAATGGGGTACAAACTACTTTTAGTGCCAAGAATGGATCTTGGGGGAAAAGTGGAAAAGTAAAGAAATGAAAGAAATAAGAATGGAAGTCGAACGACTGCAGGAAGGGAAAGTATGAATGTGATATGAAACATATTAGAAGAAGACAAGACGAATCTCCCAGCTGAACAAACGGAAAACGGATGCGGGGATGAGGATTACAAGTAGTCCTCGACTTACGACCACAATTGACCAAAAGTTCTGTTATTAAGTGAGTCATTTGTTAAATTGACTTTTGCCCCATGGAAACTTTCTCTCCATGTTTGTTAAGTGAATCATTGCAGTTGTTGAGTTAGTAACATGGTTGTTAAGTGAATCTGGCTTCTCCATTGACTTTGCTTGTCAGAAGAACGCAAGAAGGGATCGCATGACCCCGGTACGCTGCGACTGTCATAAATATGAATTATTTTTTAAAAAAATATATATGAATCAGTTGCCAACTGTCTGAATTTTGATCACGTGACCAGGGGGATGCTGCAATGGTTGTAAGTGTGAAAAATGGTCATAAGTCACTTTTTTTCCAGTGCTGTCTTAATTTCGAATGGTCACTAAATGAACTGTTGTAAGTTGAGGACTACTTGTACAAAGTAAAGTCACAGAATTGTATGGACTGCAGGAACTATGAAAAAGGATGTTTGGGGGAAAGTGAAAGAGGCTATAGCCATCTGGTCTACCTGATGGCTACCCCATCAGGTAGACCAGACTAAGCAAAGCTGGCTGGGGAATTCTGGGAATTGAAGTCCACCCATTTTCAAGAGGCCAAGGTTAAGAAACAGTGCTTTATCTGATTGTTGCCTTGCCAGCGGGCCTCCTTCTTAGGGACACTTATTGGCCCTATGAGAAGGAGAAAAAGCTGGCTGCACGAATCTACATACAGTACAGGTAGTCCTCGACTTACAACAGTTCGTTTAGTGACTGTTCGAAGTTAACAACATTGAAAAAGGTGACCTATGACTGTTTTTTCACACTTTACAACCATTGCAGCATCTCTGTGGTCAGATGTTTAAAATTCAGATGCTTGGCAACTGACTCATGAAGAGAAGAGAAGAGAAGAGAAGAGAAGAGAAGAGAAGAGAAGAGAAGAAGAACAGAACAGAACAGAACAGAACAAGAGAAGAGAAGAGAAGAGAAGAGGAGCTGGAAGGGACCTTGGAGGTCTTCTAGTCCAGCCCCCTGCTCAAGCAGGAGAACCTATACTATTTCAGATAAGTGACTGTCCAGTCTCTTCTTAAATGCCTCCAGTGATGAAGCACCCACGATTTCTGAAGGCAAGCTGTTCCACTGGTTAATTGACCTCACTGTTAGGAAGTTTCTCCTTAATTCCAGGTTGCTTCTCTCCTTGATTGGTTTCCAACCATTGTTTCTTGTCCTGGCCTCTGGTGCTATTCCTGTCATTTATGACGACTGCAGTGTCCCGGGGTCACTTGATCCCCTTTGGCGACCTTCTGACAAGCAAAGTCAGTGGGGAAGCCAGGTTCCCTTCACATCTGTGTTACTAACACAACAACTTCAGTGATTCACTTAACAACTGTGGCAAGAAAGGCCGTAAAATGGGACAAAATTCACTTAACACCTGTCTTGCTTATTAGGAACAGAAATGTTGGGCTCCATTGTGGTCGTAATTTCGAGGACTACCTGTGTTTCCATCCTCCCCCACCCTCTTGGTGGTCTTTTTTCCTACACTAAAGATATTCCAGGCTCTTCTCGTGAGGCGTCTGAGGCAGCTGCTCCTGCCGGTTTCCTTCTCCGGCACGTCGTTTTCCAGCTCTGTTGTACCCTTTCCCAAATATCCTGACCAGAATGGCAATTCCCAAAAGCCAAGTTCTCACTTCAAAGCATCTGGGCTTGCTTTCTTTTGGAGGCCTCCCCACTGCGATCTCAGACATCGGAGAAGTCTTCGAACGCTCCCCGTTTATGTACTTCCTCAGAAAAAGACTGAGTCCTGGACCACAACCCCGGGACCTCACACGCGTGTTGGGAACGGGCGCATCACCCACTCACAGGTGTGAGTGGGGGACCCTGCCCGACAAGGGCAGCTGCGGGTGGGTAGCAACGTGGCTCCCCCTTTGCCCTTTGAGTTTCCGGATCTTTCCAGTCCTCATTTGCTCTCACAAAGTTGGCGCACAAGGGAGCATTTGGCCCAAGATCATCAGTCTTAGAACACTAAACACTTTTAATAGCTAAGACTTGCGTTATCATGAATGTGCCGAAAACAACAGCAGCTGCAACATATCGGAAAGCAAACAGACTTTTTCTCATGAGGTCCTTATTTAGAAAGAGACACAGACATGAGCCCATTAAGTGGGGACAATTATTCTCCCCCAACAGGGCTGCATCTTAAAAAGAGCTGAGGGAGGAAAGCAGGAAGAGAATGAGGCAGGCATTGAGGGAAGCAAAATCTGTAGGGCACCCACCGGGGCCTGAGGAGAAATGGAATTCATCGCCTGCTGAAGGCAGGGAGCCCAGAAGCCAGCGGGGCTTTCATTGCCCCATTCCGCAGCGCGTGGCACTCAGAAGCAGGTGGTGCTCCTTGGAGCTCCTCGCTCTCGAGCGGCTCACGCGCCCAAGGAGAGAAGCTCATAGTCCTCATGACCGGAGGCAGGGAGCTTCGAGGGTGAGCGGGGCATCTGTTAGGAAAAAACACCGGAGGCTGGAAGAGCAAATGGAACAGAAGAGCGTCCACGAGAAGTCTCTGGACTTGTTTACGCAGGCAGATTCGGGGAAAATAACGGCGTCTGCCTTTGGGGTTGGGAGATTTTAGATGGGGCTAAGCATGGGGCTCCTTGTGCAGGAGGCTGAGCAGAAAGCTAGCCTTGCGATTATCTCTGCAACTATACCCATGCGACGTGCTGTCAAGTTCTCTCTCTCACACAAGCACACACGAACACACATACACACTCTCTCCAGATCGATATCTGCAGCATCAACTTGGTGCACAGTCTTCATTCCAGGCCTACAACCACCGCGGAAAGCCCTGACATCTGATCTCGGGATGCTGAACTCTGTCTGGAAGGGCAGCTGCCACTTCAGAAGCCAACAACTGTTGAAGAGTAATTTGCACTTATAAACATTTATTTTATAAAATTTATTTATTTTATAAAATTTATATGCTGCCCAACTCCCGAAGGACTCTGCTGAATCTGTTTTAAAGGCTGAAGTCACGAAGTTGCCCTGTCAGAAAAGAGTATTTGTTCTGTCTATGGAGATTCTCAGTCATCCAAGTCACGGTTGTCCCAAAGGTGCTTTTTCAAAAAGCAACTGGACTTTGTTTTTTCTTTGAAGACATTTCTGAACTGAAGAAGCTTCTTGGATGAGAAGGGAAACGTCTTCAAGGAAAAGCAAAGTCCAGTGGCCTTTTGAAAAAGCACCTTTGGGACAGTATTTGTTCTGGTTGGTTGCATTTGAAAAATATCATTTCTCCTCTGCACTTTCTCCACCGTTCGGTTCTGTGTGCCAGTCCGGACTCCAGTTACGTTACCCGGGTCTCTGCTTATTTCATGGGAGGCCTTGTGAGCAGGACAAGCCCTGATTTAACAGAAGAGTTCTGGAATTCAAGTGCAGCCGCTAACCACAAGTAGGCCATCTACCCTCCGGTCTCCTACGTGGCGTCTTCTGTGTAGAGCACTGGATTTTGGGGAGAATCTTTGGTTTGGGCCCCTGTTGTAAAGCAAATCAGCAGCAAACCGCCTTTTTAAATTTATTAAAATATTTATAACCTCGCTTTCAACTGAAAACGAGACTTTTTGCAGGTAAACAAAAAGCAAAATCCTAATGGAGATGGCAGACAATGAATCGGATCGACAGCAGAGCAGGGCTGGCTTTCTTTCCAAGCTGCACCATCTTACAGACAGGTAAAAGCCAAAGAGGACAAAACCAAACCTGGGTCTCTGAAAGTGAGCAAAGGCAGCGCCTGTTTTGCTGCCTTTGGGTGGGGAGGGAAACAGACTCATTGCCGGGATAGAGATCTGAAGGGAAGGGTCCTTGCTGCTCTCTGAGCTTGGTTGTTTTAGGTAACTACTGACTAGCACTGATGATGTTACCTAGTTGGGTAATGAAATGTCTGCAAGAAAACAACCAAGCTCAGAGATCACCAAGGACCCCACAGTATTCCCCCCCCTCTCCTCCATGCAACCCCCTTCCCTTCTAGCACGGATGCTGCTCCCTAGTTGGGTAATGAAACATCTGCAAGAAAAACCACTGAGCTCAGAGAGCACCAAGGACCCAGCAGTTCAACCCTGAGCTACAAATATTCCCCTTTATAGATATCTGAAGAACACAATCCTATCATACTTCAACTGTTTTATTTCCCAAGACTAAACAAATACAGGCAGTTTTCGTTTAACCACCGGTTGCTTAGTGACTGTTTCAAGTTACAACGGATCTCCCCAGAACTACTTTTGATGTTCAGAGGGGCACATCCCCCACCCCCGGGTCATATGTTTGCATTTTGGGTACTTGGCAATGACGCACATTTAGAACCATTTACAGAGTCCCACGGTTGCATAACCATGATTTTCAGCGTCTTTAGCTGGTTTCTGCCATTTACTTCCAATTTCCGGGAATAATTGCCAATTGGGAAAATGGATTTGCTTAATGACGTTTGCTTAACGACCGCTGCAAAAAAAATGTCGTAAAATTGGGTATGGTCACAGGGCTGAGAGAGAGGGGCTGGCCAAAGTCACCTAGTTGGCTTTGTGCCTAAGGCAGCACTAGAACTCACGGTCTCCTGGTTTCTTGCCTAGTGCCTTAACCAGCACATCCAGCTGGCTCTCCTGACCATTAATACAATGGTGAAATATAAGCTAGACGGTATTATAAAATGAACTCCTAATTAGAGGGATGATTGCATAGTCCACAAATGATGGTTAATAAATGATAGGTGTGTCTAATATTTTAGATGAAAATGAAAGAAGATTTAAACTTGATAAGTTTGAGCAGGAGGATGACACAAGAAGTATAAATTTCAATGGCGAGAAATATTTTAAATCTTCTGCTTCAGTAAGAAAAATGAATGATACAAGCACAGGAACTCTAATTTGGCAATAGTACACGTGAAAAGAATTTGGATGTTTTAGTAGCTTGCAAATGGAACTTGAGTCAATAGTGTGATGAAACTCTTAAAAGGGTAAATGTTAACTGGGGGAGCATTGAGTCCAGATCACAGGAAGGAATTGCCCTAATAAATTAATAAACTAATCAAAGACAAAAGCAACCTGGAATTAAGGAGAAACTTCCTAACAGTGAGGACAATTAACCAGTGGAACAGTTTGCCTTCAGAAATTGTGGGTGCTCCATCACTGGAGGCTTTTAAGAAGAGACTAGTCTCTTATCTGAAATGGTATAGGTTCTCCTGCTTGAGCAGGGGGCTGGACTAGAAGACTTCCAAGGTCCCTTCCAGCTCTATTCTATTCCAATAAATTCTCTGCCTTGGTCAGCCCCATACTTGGAGCACAGTGTCCAGTTATAGGCTCTGCGGTCTCAAAAAATATTGACAAAGTGGTGGAATTCTGAGAGGGCTTTCCAGATGGCCACAGTAGAGCAACCAAGTCCTATGAGAAATTGGGCATGTTTAGCCTGTAGAAGAGAAAACTGGGTGGAAGATATGATAGAAATCTTCAAATATCTAAAGGACTGTTATACAGAGGAGCGGGTCTTTTTTCTACTACTGTGAAAGACAGAAGTAGAATGAATTAGTTGAAACTACAGGCAAGTCCAATTTGGTATTAGTAGCCATTTCTTAACAGTAATAGGTTGCTCTCAGATTGTGGTACATTCTCCATACAATTGACAACAATCGATGGGATGGCTGGCCCATTATTCTGAGGTAGGACGCACATAGAAACTGTAGTGAACACTAGTATGGTGAGAAATATTAACTATTTCTTGGACTCAGCCAATCCATTCTTTCCTGCTAAAGACTGCTATCTATGATGAGCAAGGGTCAAGAGGACAATGATTGATTGAATCCTTAAAGGTGTCTTGTCTATGGCTTCAAATCATAACAAGTGAACCTAACCTCACAGTTTGCATGAACTCCAGGATCTATGATTCTGGGTGATTCAGAGTTATATCAGGGTCATATCTGAATGTTTTTAAATAGCAAAGTTTATCAATTGAAAGTATCTAAAATTGTACAAGTTTCCAAAACAGACAGATTCCCACATTCCTGAAGGAAAGGTCCCTCTTCTCTGTTACAGATAAACCTCTATATATCAATAGAATTAATCTTGCCTCGTGTTCAGGTTAAAAAAAATAACCTACAATATACTACAGTATATAGAAGAGAGTATTTGTAGATCGGGGTTGAACTGCGGAGTCCTTGGTGCTCCCTGAGCTTGATGGTTTTCTTGCAGGCGTTTCATTATCAAACTAGATAATATCATCACAACACTGATGATGTTGCCTAGTTTGGTAATGAAATGTCTCCAGGAAAACCACCAAACTCAGAGAGCAGCAAGGACCCCACAGTACAATATACTGTTATGAGATTGATTGTCACTGTCATTTTGAAGTTCTAAGATATATTTGGCTAGATAATTTTGGCAGGGATTCTTAAGCCTACAATGATCTCTATCCATCAACTTTACAAGCTCATTCAGGATGGAAGTTGAATCCATCATGTTTCCAGGAAAGCCACTGTGGCTCTGGTAGAAACCTCTTGCAGTAGAGATTGGAGCAGCATTTCTCAACCTTGCTGACTTGAAATCCACACATCTTCATGTTGGCAAGATAGAGAATCACTGGAATGGAGGAAAGAATGTTGAGAGGGGTATGTTGGTCTCAATATATCCTACTGCGCTATTTGTTTGGAACCAGAAAATACTACTGAATGACAAAATTAATTTGATATATGATTAATTACTACGCATTTGCAGGTTCATGCTTGGCTTCCATATTAAAGATTCTTTAAGACTCTTTTTTAAGAACTCAGGGCATCAGTGAAATTGCTGGTGCCTTTGAGATGCTGAAGAAACTAGATGAATCCAAAACCAAACTATGTTAGGATATTACTCAGCTATAGGTGTGGGATTCATACTTAGGACTGCATAGGTGCTATGGACAAGAATGTTCGACAAGCAATCAAACAGAGAACAAAAGGGATGTGAAGGCAGTAGTACTTCCTAAACTTCAGCAGTGGCCATGCAGAAATCTGAGTAAGCAGAAATACAGGTAAAAAAAAAGATGTTTCAGCAGAACAATGGATCCTGTTAGAAGACTGCAAGCGGTTCAAGAATTTGGAGAGTCATCCGAGACCTGGTCTTTGTCTCAAAATACAACCCAACTCCTCTGAGCAGGGACCTCAGTCTTATTCAGGAGTAACTACTCAAGATATGCCCCGCCCCTCCTTTGTTCACCTTGCACTCACAACAAACAAAAGCCTCTCACCTGAGTACTTATTTTTTCCTCTGGATCCCTCCTCTTGCCTCCGGTGCTTCAATAACCTGCTCCTGCAGCTCACCACAATTCCCATGGTTTCTTCCAGATTCCATTCACTGGTTTTCCCCGGTTCCCGAGCTGCATCCTCCCATCTACACACCCACCCGCGCTTTTCCTTCTCCAGTAAAGGCTTGGTGGAGGCTGAAAGGAGCTCCAGCCTATCCTGTTTGATTCCCTTGCTTTCCCCACCACAGAAGGCTTGGAGCAACATGGTCTACCTGGAGACCACTGAGGGATGGGGCTCTCATGTGTTACCTCTGTCTGCAGGAACCTCCCCCAAGCTAAAGCAGAAATCAAGGGGTTCGCGGAGTTCAAGGAAAGGCGGCCCTTCTGCCATCCCATGTACCCTGAAAGGGGCACATTCACATCCTTTGCTGCACAGTGTCCTCTCTGAAATGCAGGAGGGGGCTGCTGCTGCCCCTTGTCACCCAGGGGTCTGAGACAACTGGCTGCGGCCAATTCACCGCGGCCAACTTGCCACAGGACAACTGGCGACAGGTCAATTCAACGCTGTATTAATCATTTCATTCAGGTACTTTTACTATTGGTGACCATGTTTTCGTCGAAATTATTGTAACTCTTGGATTTCCGGATTGACTTTCTTTATTTTATTATTATTGGCCAGGGTTCTGTCAAAATTAATTTAACTTTTATACTTGTTGAATTGTCTCGTGCTGAGTTGTCCCGTGTCCGGTCACCCAGGGCAGCTGGTGGGCATTTGCCCGTGTGCTGAAGAAGACACCAGCATCTTGAAACTTGGATAGGGAGCTCCTGCAGGAAACCTCCAGATTGGGATTAAATGATTACGAAAGGTCCAGATTCTGTAGAAGAGACACGTCAACAACCATTCCCCCCCCCGCAAGACGCCTCCTTCCAATCTGTTCTTGTTTACCACTCAACTCTGACCCCCGTTAATGGGGCTCCCTTTTTTTAGCACACCTCGAGCCAGCCTCCTTCAGAAGCCAAATCGCAGCTTGCCTTGCTTTGCATTACCTCATCTGGCAAGACGGAGAGGTGATCAATTAACGCAGGGTTTCTACGGTCCCTCTTTTCCTTTCCAGGAGGGGGAAGAAAAAGAGAGAGAGAGAGAGAGAGAGAGAGAGAGAGAGAGAGAGAGAGAGAGAAAGAGAGATTTTCCTGAAAACAGCCTCATTTCCCCAAGAATTCAAGAGGAAGACTCGGGAAACGGCACAAAGCAGAACAAGGCCAAGCGGAGTCGACGGCTCAGAGCCGCACAAGGCAACTTGTCTCGCTGTTGAGGACGTCGGGCCATTGTGCTTCATTAGGAAACAAAATATAAGCTTTCCAGTCCATTAGGGATGACTTTAGGAGTGAAAGCACATAAGACAGCGACTCACCTCATCAACAATGCACTGGAGTAACTGGAGAGGCTGTGATGGAAAGGGGTGGGGGACAGGAGAGAGAAGTATTATTAGGCTATATGCAATATCTTTACATGGAGTGGAAAAGGGAAAAAAATCATTAATGCAATAAAATATAGCAAGATTAATCAACAGCAGCAAACTCTTATAAAAACATCGTGGCTCAGGATGTCCTATTATTTCTAATGGTACCTAATCTAATACAGGCAGTTAAAGGTTTGCTTTTTCCGCAAAATGCAATTTGCTAAGTTTAAAACAAGGCATTCAAGCATGCGAAGAAGCAGCCATCAGGAAAAAGAAAAGTGAATTTTTTTCCCAAACTCATAAAGCTTACCATTAAAGATCCCTGGTTTTTCTGAATCTGAAAAGGGGGGAAAAAAAGGGGAGGCAATATGTAATTAGCATGTCATAATCAAAATGACTCACTTGGACACATTATGATCACTGAGAGAAAATTATTGTATCGCTGGTGGCAATTTGTGGGCATGTGTTAACACAATTTACATAATGAAAATACACAAATGTTAATAGCTCGCTTCTCATTTATAGGCGAAAGTCAGCAGAATGTTAATTTCACACAACACTTTTTAGTACCCTCCAGGTTGTATTAGAATAGGGAGAAAAAGCATAATCCATTTCAAAAGGCTGTTTACGATTCAGATATAAATAATGTTTTATATTGCTAGATTGTGAGCACTGCGCTTAATGTTGCAATCATTGCTAATGTTATGAAGCTCACTCTTTTTAAATTAAAAACCGATTTATTTAAAATTGAAATTAAATCATAGTCAGAAATTAGAATTTTGGATTACTGCCAGGGTCTGCTCATAATCCCCTCTCTCTTTTTTTTAAGAAAACTTTAATTATGTAGCTGAACTATCTGCCTGTACTTGGTGAATACTAGTTGGTGCTTCACTTTTGACAGTTTACTACATGCTCTCAAACCCCGTGGCTACTTTCCATATACCTACTTTAGGTTCGAGAAGTGCCTGACTTTTGGGCAATTCCCCTATTCCCAATGACCTTGACGGGCGCCTGCAAGACTCAAGCCGAGATTTGAACTGAAATCGTATAGGGGTCTCCTGCTTGAGGAGGGGGTTGGACTAGAAGACCTCCAAGTCCCTTCCAACTCTATTATTCTATGTTCTATGGATGAATCAAATCACTTCAGCAATCTGGGCTTGCTTAGAAAGTCAGTTTTGTGGGCAGGGAGCCCATGGATGGACCACCTGAAGGTGAGCTTCCGTGGGTGAAGTCCCTGCTCGCTGCCAGTAATCCATCCAACCTTTTATACAGATCAACACGTCCCCTCAGTTTTATAGTATGCTATTGGACATCCCTTTATTTATTCACTAGAATTTATAGTCTACCCCATGCCAAGGGGAGTTTTACTTAAAAAAAAAAGTCTAAAAAGTCCAAACTAAGTAACAAAAACGCTGTGAGATCACAAAGCATACTTAAAAAGATTTCTGGGATACACGGAAAAGCACGAACCTAAAACATCTTTATTTTTCTTGCAATGGTTGACCCTTCCCATTCAATATTCCCAGCTCAGCAATGTCAGAAATGATGAATGGCTGGTATGCTGACCATCGGCTTCATGGGCTCTTTCTTCCCAATTTGCTGGAGGCTTTCTCTCTTAAGTAAAAGTTTGCCCAGGTAATGATGCACAATGGAACCCAGCTCAAATCCATAGCTGAACATACGCCCCCATCCCCCCCGCAAGGGAGTGGGAAGGACAGATTCAGAAAAAAAGGTTTCTCTTGCACTTGTACGTGTAGGCTTCAACCTCTCGACCATTCACTTAGCAACTGAAGTTAAGACAGCGCTGAAAAAAGTGATGTACAACAGGTTCCCATGGTCATATAATTGCGGTTTAGGCACTGGGGCAACTGGTATGTATTTACTTTTTTTTCTACTAATTTTATTAAGAAATATATTAAACAGGTCAATCTAATACGAGAACGTAATACAAAAATACATAAAAAAGAAAAAGGAAAAAGTATAGAAAAAAAAATATCCTCCAAGGAAGTAGTAAGAAAAGGAAACTTCCTCCTTCATCCCCAGCAAGTATATTCAACATTAAGAACTTATCACTGTCTCTTAAAATACAACCAAATGCATCTTCATTCCATACTTCACCCCGTTTCCTATAAACTTATTTTTAAATCTGCAGCTCTCCTTATAGATCAGCAAAGGTCCAGTAAAAATTAAGAGACACCTACAACATAAATACATAATCTCCGTTTCCATTTAATCTAAATCCTGCTCATCCCTCGCTTTAATAATCAAAACCTAATCCCAATTAATAATTAAGGATTGTAAAAAAATTAAACAGTTAAACATTACCAGAATTAGTAACCCTTATTTACATATAAAAAATAACATATATTGCAAGATAAGCCATTTCACCCAGTGAAACATTAAAAAAAAAAGCTATCCAGTCAAGATAACCATTAAGCATCACCAGAGATAGCAAATTGTTATTTATCCATAATCCAATAAATCAACTTTGTGCTTTTTTTCTTTCTTCCTCCTGGCCATCCTTCAGTCCCACAGATAAAATTCTAATTCCTGTTTTCTTCTTTGTCTCTTTTCTCAAAATTCTTGTCATCTTTATCCATTTGTAGCTTCTGTGTAGAAACTACAGTACATTCAGTTTCAAAGGGTAATCCATATTACTCCTTCGATACATTATTTATATACGGTATTTTGTCTGCCACGTATTTACCATCGTTGCAGCTCCCAGAGTCACATGATCGTCATTTAGAATAGAATGAATGAGCTGGAAGGGACCTTGGAGGTCTTCTAGTCCAGCCCCCTGCTCAAGCAGGAGAACCTATACTATTTCAGATAAGTGACTGTCCAGTCTCTTCTTAAAAACCTCCAGTGATGGAGCGCCCACGATTTCTGGAAGCAAGCTGTTCCACTGGTTAATTGTCCTCACTGTTAGGAAGGTTCTCCTTAATTCCAGGTTGCTTCTCTGCTTGATTAGTTTCCATCCGTTGCTTCTTGTCCTGCCTTCAGGGGCTTTGGAGAATAATTTGGCCCCCTCTTCTTTCTGGCAGCCCCTCAAATACTGGAATACTGCTATCCTGTCCCCCCTAATTCTTCTTTTCTCTAGACTAGCCAAACCCAAATCCTGCAGCCATTCTTCATATGTTTTAGCCTCCGGGCCTTTGATCGTCTTAGTTGCTCTTCTCTGAACTTTTTCCAAGGTCTCAACATCTTTTTTGTAACATGGTGACCAAAATTGATAGCAGTATTCCAGGTGTGGCCTTACTAAGGATGTATAAAGCGATACAAATACTTCACGCAATTTTTATTCTATGCCTCCGTTTATACAACCCATTTGTGACCTTCCCAGCTGGAGTCTGACAAGCACAGTCAATGGGGAAAGCTGGATTCATTTAACAACTGCGGCCAAAAATAAGTCATAAGATCAGGCATTGTCACGTGAGGACTCACAGCTGCATTACTTAGTGACGGAAGTTCCAGTCCCAATTGTGGCCCTAAGTGAAGGACTTACCTGTATGGTGATTCTCAGCATAAAAAACCTATGAACCTTCCCCAGTCTAGGTAACCTGCAGAGCAGCTGGGAATGCTGGGAGCTGGACTCCTAGCATCTCTAGACAGGCCACGTTAGGGAAGCCTGTACAGGCAGTCCTCAAATTATGACTACAATTGAACCCAAAATTTCTGTTGTTAAGTGAGACATTTGTGAAGTGACGTTTTCCTGATTTTACCACCTTTCTTGCCACAGCTGTTAAGTGAATCACTGCAGTTGATTAAGTTAGTAACCCAGTTGTTAAGTGAATCTGGCATCCCCATGGATTTGCTTGTCAGAAGGTCGCAAAAGCTGATCACATGACCCTGGGACATAGCAACGGTCGTAAGTATGAACCATTTGCCAACCATCTGAATTTTGATCACCTGACCGTGGGGATGCTGCAAAGGTCGTAAGTGTGAAAAATGGTCATAAGTCACTTTTCTCAGTGCCGTTGTAACTTTGAACGGTCACTAAATGAACTGTTGTAAGTAGAGGACTACCTGTATTATATTGCTCTGGTTTCGATGATAGTAGGGCCAAGTTCAGTCTGGTGGCTGTGGGGATATGCCACACATTTTTCTTACCCCACCATCTATCTGCTACCTTGGGAACCGGAGGGGCAGAAGATGTGACACAAGAGGGCAACTGGAACCAACACCTGTGCCCTCAGTTGAACCCATTTGCAGCTACCAGGCCCAAATTTAGCAGGAAATGGCACCTGGGGGTTTTAAAGTTAAGCGTTTACGCGCTTCCTCTTTATTTTACTTGATGCAACGTCCATTCCAGGTATCTGAATACAATAGGTCCTTCTCCCGCTTCCAGTCAACTGCCTGGGTGGAGAAAGCAGGGCATTTTGGACAGTTTCAACACTAAGAAGGAAGGGACCCAGCTAGGATGCTCAGATAATGGAAGAAGGTGAGCTAAAACCTAGCAAAAGTATTTCATCAGGAGAAGCAGTCAGTATACAATATATGTGCCGGGAGGATGGATGAAGATGGGGGGTTAGCAGGAGGACCCAGAATATCTGGTGGGAGGGAGCATTCAGCGAGTAAGCTGGCTTTCAACCAAAACACACAACCCATTCCGTTCCTTGTTGTGTTACACGTTGGCATTCCTGTAAAGTCGGACATCTACAGAAAGCAAGCTGTGGCGAAGTCAGGTTTCAGTAATAATTTACTGTACCTATTTCAACATTTTGCATTGCAGCAGGGGTCCCCAGACTTGGCAACTTTTAAGACTTGTGGACTTCACAGTGCCGGCTGAGGAATTCTGGGAGCTGAAGTCCACAAGCCTTAAAACTTGCCAAAACTGGGGACGCCTGCATTACAGCATCTGGAACTGGTTTGTTTTGGAATCCGCCAGTGCTGTCTTAATGCTGCAGAAAATGATAAGCTGGTTTCTCAATTACCGTAAGTCGCAACTGTTCTTCCTGCAGGAAGACTCAAAAGTTGGTTGTCCATACAAGGTAGGTCAAGTGCTCCAAGTAGAGGCTGGGAGGGCTGACTCTTCATCTGCTAACTCTGCTAAAAGGAGATTGATTGGAAGGACCAAGCTACTGTATTCTCCAAAGCACCCGAAGGCCAGACAAGGAATAACGGATGGAAACTGATCAAGGAGAGATTCAACCTGGAAATGAGGAGGAATTTTCTGACAGTGAGAACAATCAACCCATGGAACAGAAGTTGCCTTCGGAAGTTGTGGGAGCTTCATCCCTGGAGGCTTTCAAGAAGAGACCGGACTGTCATCTGTCAGAAATGGTGTAGGGTCTCCTGCTTGGGCAGGTGGGGGTTGGACTAGATGACCTACAAGGTCCCTTCCAACTCTGTTAATCTGTTGTCTGTTACCATATTTTCCCCTAAGCCTTTGCTGGCAGGGTGTTCAAACTCTACTTCTCTAAGGTACATTTTTCAGTGTAATACAGTGTTGCTTACTTTCTCCAACCCTGCAAACCTGGAACATTTCAGCAAACAAAACTGCCAACTCAACCAACTCAGCATCTGATTTTAGGATATACTGAGGACATTGTTCGGTAAGATTTTTCAATGTATAGTGCTAGACTGGGAGGGTTCTCCTCTTTCTGCCACCATGAGAAGCTCCTCTTGGGCTAGGAGGAATATTCTCCAGCTCTGGAGGCCTCAACTTGTCCATTCTTTGCAGCCCATTTCTGGAACTCTTCCTGGGCTGTTCTGACTGCTCCAGTCTTAGGCTCAGCTAGTCTTCTCTGGGTCCCGTTTGGTGGGACTGAGCCAAGCAGAAACTCCACCCAGAAGCCTTAAAATAATTCCTGCAGCAATCACTAGTATAACGTATATGAAATACTCAGAAAACTTTTAAACTTCTCTATGAATTATCATAATCTACTACTATTACTAGTGCTATAGGTAGTCCTTGAATTACAACCATAATGGAGTCCGCAATGATAGCTATAAGTTGTGATGTTATAAAGTGGGTCACCACATGACTGGATCCAATTTTACAACCGTTTTGGGGCTGGCCATTAAGTGAGCCCATTGTTTGCAATGGGGCAAGAAACCGAATGTAAACACCAGTTTCCAGCAAAAACGCCACATGGCACTGCAAATGGCTGTAAACGCAGGCCAGCTGCGGAGCACCCAAAACGCAGTCATGTGACGGGGGGGGGGGAGAGATGTTAAAATTTCAGACCCGGGTGGTAAGTAGCTTGTGGGTGTCCCTCATAACTTCGGTCACTAAGCAACTGGTCATAATTCAAGGACTATCTGTACTTTTGTTTTTAACTCTGGGAGAAGACTGCACAGACTCAGTGTATGAATAATATACCGAGTGAAACAGTATATTCTATAGATTCCCTGGAATGCTCAATAAAACACATTCGCATTTATATCCAGAAGGAAGTGTCTATGGAGATCCTCAGCCATCCAGGTCATGGCTGTCCCAAAGGTGCTTTTTCAAAAGCCAACTGGGTTTTGGTTTTTCCTGAAGAGGTTTTGCCTTCTCATCCGAGAAGCTTCTTGGATGAGAAGCGAAACGTCTTCAAGGAAAAACAAAGTCCAGTTGCTTTTTGAAAAAGCACCTTTGGGACATCCGGAAGGAAGGTTGGGTGGAAAACTGGTTTAAAATGCAAGACGTTTCAGATATTTCATGTAATAGTTAAATTCATGGATGTTTTACTTTTGCAAAATATACCGTATGCTTGACCTGCACCCAATTCTAGTTCTTTATTTCTTCCTGTTATTCTTCCTTGAATAACAACAACAACAACAACAACAACAACAACAACAACAACAACAACAACAAAAGCCACTTTCTTCAGTCAAGAGACTCCAACAGAATCCTTTCTTCTGCAGCTTAGGGAAAAACCCAACCATTTTTACATCCTGCTTTCCTTAATATTTGGCTCCTCTCCTGGAAGTTTCCTTAAATACAGTTGTAGCAACTCCTCACAGTAATAAATCTGGTGGTATGCCAGATTAGCAGATCATAAAACTAAAAGCGAAAATGAAGTGCAGTAGAATAGCATAAAGTGCAAAGTTATACTGAAAACATACTTTTGCAACACGTTCTAAGCTCTAAATACTAAAAATAAAGCTGCCTTTCTTTGATTATATTAACATGACAATTCACTTCTATAAATAATCTGTTTTGGGATCAAAGCAACACTTGTTCTTTTTTTTCATGCCAACATATAAATCTCATACTTGTGATGTTCTTCTGCCTCCCTCCCTCCCTCCCTCCCTCTCTTCAGCTACCCAGTTATGGAAATACATGTAAAACTATGGGAAGCTCTCTGCTGAAACACTTGGGAAATAAAAAGATAATCCTTCAAATGCCTTGTTCTGAACATGGCATTCAGAATTATTCCACAAAGCAATCCATTTTTCCACAGCACTTGCGCTCTGTAGGTATACCGTGCCAGAAAAAGCTACACTGGGTTTCACTCTATTTGGGTAGCCCATGCTATCCAAACAAAGAAAGTGATATTATGCATCTTCTACTATGATCTAAGAGCCGAGGTGGCGCAGTGGTTAGAGTGCAGTACTGCAGGCTACTTCAGCTGACTGTTCAGCAGTTCAGCGGTTCAAATCTCACCGGCTCAAGGTTGACTCAGCCTTCCATCCTTCCAAGGTGGGTAAAATGAGGACCCAGATTGTTGGGGGCAATATGCTGACTCTGTGAACCGCTTAGAGAGTGCTGTAAAGCACTATAAAGCGGTATATAAGTCTAAGTGCTATTGCTATTGCTATCTTACTGAAAAGATATAACCTACAGTTAATTATATCTGTACCCATTCCACTGACTCACAGAAAATGTATGTAAGCAAGTCTTTTGTGCTGTAATGCAACAGTGTCATAATTTATTCTTAAATAGGAAAACTATACTGAATTTTAAACTATATTTTGGTAAGAACAGAAGATGTCAGTTCATGAAAGTCTACATATTTGTAAGTGTTCTGTACATATTCAGTGAGAAAACTCTTATAAAATGAACTTTAAGGTTTTTTTTTTTTAAATTGAAACAGTAAATAATAGATTAATTCCTTTATTTTCTGTGAAGACTAATAAAATATTGCTCTTCTTTTCTTACAATTCACCATGGAAAACAGCATTATTTTGACATCAACATGTGAACAATGTTTAATGTCTTTTAAATGGTTCCGAACAGTTATACGTTAAATGACAACAGATTTCGCTGTTATTTTGAAACTGGCTGTTTGCTGCTCTTCAATTATTCCACAAAATAAATGTTTAAATGATACTTCAATCAATTGAAAAAGGAAAATATCAGTGAAGCAGCTTCTCTAGTTAAACAAAATTATATGTCCTTTCTCTCTTCCTTTGACAAGTAGTTCTTACATCAAAATGAAAACAGGCCAAACATGGTCAATATTATGGATTACACACAAGAAAAAGAACCTTGGAGCTTGCTAGTATCAAGGAGCAGGAGCAACAGCTTCAATTAAAACCAGCCAATTACTCAGCCCTTTAAGATGCTGCAAATAAATGAATTGCTTTTAAATGGAAGTCCTTGGATGAAGGGTTCTTTGACCCACAATTCAATTGCACTAACAGGAATCATAATGAGGGAGGAATTGCTGAAACAAAATATTTCTTTTCTCCCCCCAAAAGGAAAAAAAAAAAGGCTTTTGAATCAAGAGCTTTTTGCAAAATGCTTGGTATTGCAAAAGGAAGAAGGTCTACGGAGATTCTCAATCATCCAGGTCATGGTTGTCCCAAAGGTGCTTTTTCAAAAGACAACTGGATTTTCTTTGTTTTTGCTTGAAGACGTTTCGCTTCTCACCCAAGAAGCTTCTTCAGTTCTGACTGAATGGTGGAGAATGGAAGGATTTATATTCCTTGCAGTCATCTGGTCATTAGCACTCTCCCTGAGAGTTCTCGAGGCCACTTATCTGTGCCCTCAGGGTCACCTGGATAGTGCAAGTGAGTGTGAAACCTTCTTGGAACTGCTGAAAGGACAACACAGTCCTTTCCTTCCATTTTCTACCATTCAGTCAGAACCGAAGAATCTTCTTGGATGAGAAGTGAAACTTCTTCAAGCAAAAACAAAGAAAGCCCAGTTGCCTTTTAAAAAAACTACCTTTTGGAAAAGGAATAAGGGCAAAAATATAACATTTTGTGGACCATTGTAGATCACTTCCCCACCCACTGGATTCCTGCCTGCTTCCTTCCCTTCCAGAGGTGGGTTCCTCCCGGTTCGCCCGAACCGGTAGCGACCCGCTGGTGACATCACAGTGACATCACGGATCCAGTTCGGTCGGTGCCGGTCCATGGGTGCTGCCATCTTTTTTTTTATTTTTTTTTTAAATTTTTCCGGGTTTTTTTCCTTCTGCGCATGCACAGAAGCTGAGTTTCTGGCACTGCGCATGCGTTGCCATCTTATTTTCGGCTTTTGGGGGGGGGGTTTCAGATTTTTTGGCACTGCGCATGTGCGCGCACAGGCATGAGAAGCGAACCGGCAGTGAGGTAAGTTAGAACCCACCCCTGTTCCCTTCCTATTTCTGGGCAAACCCTCACCCCAACCTGGACAGTTCAGCATATCTGGAAGGGCTTCCACCTACAAGGTCTTCCCACACCTCTGCCATCTCCTGAAAATGCCATGGATTGGAGAAATTAGGCCATGGGTGAGCATGTAGTGCGGCGCTCCTGGGAAATCTCATCAGGAATCATATTGGAGACGCCACATCCCCAACTCCTTGGACCCATTTCAATGGGAATCTAGGGTTTCATATCCCCCCTAAAGAGCAGTGTGCAGCTTGTCTTTTCAGGTGCCAAAAAGTTTCTGGTCAGTTTTGTCAGCAGCATCCTTCCTGGGATACTTTGGGTCCAGCCCCTCCAGACAGAATTAAGGGAAAACGTCATCGAACAGCTGGGTCTGCCCTTGGAGACAGCTTGGGACCTTTGATTCATGCAGGAAGCAGTGGTGAAACGTCTAGATGGCCGGTCTTAAGAAAGCCTTTTCGCGTTGTTTACATTTTGGAAGTCTTCTCACTATTGGTACTGAGCATAGAGAGTAATCTTTAAAGGCCTGTTCAGGTGGACGTCTTTCCTTCGAGAAGATCAGAAAGCAGGTCCATTCCTCCCATGGAAGAAGATGCTTTATTCAGGAGCCAAGAGAGGGACTTCAGAGGAGGAGATGTCTCCATTGTGGAATGCTGACTCTGGATGGGTTGGGCTTCTAAATGCTGGTTGTTTTTAACCTTTACAATATACATATATTAGGGAGTGATCTCCTTCCTGGTGCACGTCCAGTTTTTCTGCATCACACTCTCCATTTTACATAATTGCAATGTTTCTGCGGTTGGCTTTGCAAGGTAGTCGTAGTATACTGAGTTTTTATTCTTAGTGAACATTTGAGATAAAACGGTCTACCTCAATGAATGAATGAATACAAATATTACGGGACAGATGATAATGTCATCATTGCAGACCTTCAGAGGGGCACAAAATATGCACATTTCATCTCTCTCGGTGATTGATTTAAGAGTCTGCTGGGGTCACTCTGCAGAAAGTCCGTTTATAGTTATTTTCTAACTGAAGAGAAAAAGTCCTGGAAACTTGATTGAAATCACAGAGACCAGAATGACAAAGAAGCTCCTTGGAACAGGAAAAAGTTTCATTCTACACTTTTTAAAGATGAATTTCCAGGATAAAATAAAAGAGTTTTGCAATCATCTCTTGCACTTTGGATTGTGGATTTGTAAACTGTTAATATTACTAAAATGGAGAAATTCTAATGTAGGAAGAACAGCTGAGTAATGTCCCTATTTGGAGGCCAGAGCGTAACTCAGAAGACGAAGAGGGAGAGAGCTGTTCCGACCCTTGTGATTATCCATCTTTCTGAAGGTACAATCTGGACTATGGTTTCCCTCCCCAGCAAGAGCTGCCTGCTTAAGGCTGTATTTGTGCAAAAGATTTTCTCTTCCACCTTGGACCATCACGTCGTCCACCTCCATGGTGGGCTCTGGATCAGAGGCCCAGCCTTTCCACCAACTCCTCCTCTCAAATAGCTGCACTTTGGATGGCGACCTCCCTTTACAAAATCAACCTAAACAAGGCACAGGCTGCCTTGTGTCCTCAAACCCTCTTGATTACTCACACTTTTGTTTCCGTGGCACTGGACGCTGCCTCTGTCCGCAGCAAAGCAATATGTCATCATTTTGCTGAGCTAACCGGCCTTCCAGTCTTGTCCCTTTGAGTTAGGCGCAAGACAGCAACACTTCATCAAACCGTTTGCCCACAGCCAGGCAGGAAAAGGCTGGCAGGAGAGATGGGAAACGGCCCCCGTTTGCAAACCCTGGCTTGCAATTGGCCGTGATTAAAAAGGAGAACAAAAGTTGCCCTTTGGAAGGCAAAGCGCAGACAAGGCTCCTTGCGCTGGTCGCTCACCTTGGCAGATTTGCAATCAGGCATTTCAAGGCTGGCTCGATGATTGTGTGAAAAGGCGACTCTGCATTTGCCACTTCTTCCTTTTGGGGGGGAGGGTAGGAGGGGGAGAGCTTCTTCTCTCCCTCCCGTCTTCTACTTATCATGCTCCTTATTTGAAACAGATTTTTAACAGATAATCTTGCTCATTATAACAATATCTCGCTTGCATTTTATTCAAATAATTCTTAAAAACAGCTTTAAAAGCCGTTTGGAATAAACACCAAGCTTCCCATCAATCAAAAGCAAAAAAATTTCCGCTGGCGGTTGTATAAACATCAGATCAACTCACTGATGTCTTCAAGGATTTCAAACTGAACCATAAAAAACTCCATTAACTTCTGACAAAGAATGCAAATTAATCGCAACATGGGGTGAGATGAAATTAAAGGCTCTATTCTAATCAATGACAAGGCAGGATGAAATATTTACTTCTCTCTCTCTCTCTCTCTCTCTCTCTCTCTCTCTCCCCCCCCTCTTCTCTATGCTTCCTGTATTCAGGTTGGACTCCACAAAGTGAGGCTACATGGTAGGTGCGATTGTCTCAAACTTGGACAAAATCTGCTTGCAGAGATCCACCAGCCACCCACACCCTCACCCAAATCTCAGGTGCACACAATTTGTTATTCACACTCTCTTGTGCCAGTGGAAGAAAGCCTGGCACAGACAGATGCACAAGGAACCCGAAATGACAGCTCTGCCCTCCGGAAGTGCGATCACTACAGGAAAATCTAGTACAGCCTCCAGGTGAAATGTCTGGTGCTCCATATGGAGCAGAGAAAATTAACAACAAGATGGAAATCTCACAAGCAGCAGGGAGCTGGAATTTTTTTTATGGAAAAAAAATGAAATTTAAAGATGAAGGAGAAGTAATAAATTAATGGGGTGTGAAAACATTCAAAGCTTTACAATACCAGGGGCACTATTTACTCAGATTTTTTTTAAAAAAAAGGAGGGGGCCAAGCATCCTTCCTTCCAAACTTCAAATTGTTTGATGTAATTTATTAACAAAGATCTGCAAGTGTATCTGAAAACAGGGGGAAGGGTCTTTAGCCAGATTCAGAAGAAATCACTCGAACATATTCCTCACAATCTCTGGCAGCCAAAAAGCGGCATCTCCTCTCAAGGCAGCCAAGAGATTCGCCCCGTCTCTAACCGGGAGCAGTTTAAGCACCAGCAGAGACAATTCTTAACCATCTCTCGAAATTTCCTGACGATTAGACGTGGCACTGCCCTGTGCCACCTTTGGATCTAATCGAGACAGCTGGTATCGCTGTAAAGGAAAGAGGCAACCTTTATTTCCTGCAGGTTTTTCCAAGACCTGACCCTTGCAAGAATCCTGCACAACTCCATATAGCTCTGCAGAGTTCTCTGCCTATTGGACCAGGAAAATTATGTCAAAACCACACTGGTACCACAAATGCGCAACCAGAGATTTGGGGGACAAAGTAGAAAAGTGAAACTAATTTCAAGAGGATGATTCTGCGGTTTGGTTGCTTAGATGATTCACTTAACACGTGGAACATGACTCTCTGTCAGGATAGAAGGATTCTTCTAAATCTCTTTTTGGGGGAACAAAGCACTTTGAGTCCAGAATTTAGAGTGGTTAAAACTGCCATTCTTTCAGAACATTTTTTTTATCCTTGCCAACAAACGTGTGACAAGGATCACAATTATAGATAAGCATCAAACATCTCCGCAATTTGCTGGATTTAGCAAACTGTGGCGTTTGCTTGTAAAAAAACACCTGGCGGTAGCAGTGTTTCATCTAATTATCACAATATTTAAATGTTTTCTATGCAAACTGACAATTGCAAATAAACTGCAAACGAAAAAAGGACAATAAAATTCACCCTACATCAGAAACAGCATCCTCATATAAACGTTTTGACATCTTGTTTTCATGCCTAGGAACAAGGAGCGCAATATACATAAAGTAGACACAGAATTTTTAAGGGAGGCTTTTCAGCCCTGGGCATTCTCTACAGACACTGGAGGCTCTTTTTCCTCACACGGTGAAAAGCAAACAGCCTGGTAGCTGATCTGTCTGTTACCAAAACAAAGAACAGATGGAAACGGGGCTTCCTGCCCCAAAGAGATTCACTTCCAGCCTCTTACACAAAGCAGGCAAGAGAAAGAGGTGGAGGAATCTGAACACTGGTGCTGGTTCAAAGAGAAGTCGCACTTCACAGAGCTGTCACTCACAGTCTTTCCAAGAGCTTCTTGGGGGGTTTTGGGGGGGTACCTACCCCTATGTTGCTGAGAAACCTGAGGTTGTTGCAGTGCGATCCTGAAATGTTTCTGAGCTCAACTGTAGCTTTCACTCCCAAATTGAGAAGACTGTTGTACAGGTAGTCCTTGAGTTATAACTGGCCTCTTAGTGACTCTTCGAAACTATAACAAATTCTGAAAAAGGTATTTATCAGAGGTGGGTTCCTACCGGTTCTAACCGGTTCTTTAGAACAGTTAGTAAACCGGTGATGACGTCACGGAACCGGTTCTTTTGCCGTCTCCGTGGGCGCCGCCATCTTGGATTTTGCTTCTGCGCATGCGCATAAGTGAATTTTTGCTTCTGCGCATGTGAAGCTATTTTTTGATTGATGCGGGGGTGCGCGCATGCGAAGCGCGTGCGCGTGTGCACGGCACGACCCTGAGCGAACCGGAAGCAAGATTATTCAGAACCCACCCCTGGTACTTATGGCCTAGATTTGGAACTCTGAAGCCACCCCCCCCCCCGTGGTCACGTGACCGAATTTTGGGCACTTGGTAACCGGCTTGCATTTACCGCCATTTACAGAGTCCTGTGGTCACATGACTATGGTTTACTTTTCTTGTCGGAAACCGGCATTTACGTCCGGTTTCTGGGCAAAAAATGCCCACTGCAGACGACGGGTTTGCTAACTGACCACAGTGTTCACTTTACAGTTGCCATGCCCACTTAACAACCACGGCAGAAAGGATTGTAAAATTGGATGCTATCACATGATGACTCGCTTAACGACCAACATGATTTACGACTGTTCAACCACAGACAGGCTGAGGGCCCCTGATGCTTATCTTGCTGAGGTTAGCTAATTCCCATCATTATAAGAAGTGTCAAGACGTTCTTCTCCAGGGCTATCCAGAACAACAGGGAACCATTTTCTTTTGCACATTTTAAATTTTGCCCATGTTGAAAGCCATCGCTCACCTGTGGAACAGGCACCTGGCTACTATTCAGCGTCCTTTGAAAGATCCCATTCGCTCCTGAGCCTTTCCCAACTTTGCTGGTCACTATAATAAGTGTTCTTCCTCTGCCACCAGGCACTTTTGGACCCCGTGTGTAGCATTTGTGAATGAGAGCTACACAAGGCCTCTACACCAGACAGCTGCCGGTTTAAGTAGAACCACCCAAAAGCAGCAAATTGAGAGCAAGCATGGGTTGATACTAAATCTTCAAGTCCGGACAAGTATCAGAGAATTAGTTCCATTTAAAAAAAAAAAAAGTATTTCTAAACACAAGGAAGAGATCAAATTGCTTCCTATTATTCAATAACCACAGCGGTGAGGCATCTGCATAATCTAACCGTGCATAAATTAGTATGGTTCATTTGCATAATAATAACAAGTTAATAGATGCTTAAAGAGCACAGACCAACACCAGTTTTAAATCAGAGATGCCTCCCGGCCCTTTGGCCTGTATCAACGGGGAGGTTAGGGAAAGTGACTGCCATTCACCCGGGGAATAGCCTGCTTCCTCTTCCTCTGCCGGTGCAGGAGAATTGCAACTTTGCAGTATTGCAAGCGCCTAAAATGATAAATGCATTTGTGCCCCCAATGAATACAACAAATGTTTTCATTAGGGTTAGGGATGGGCAAGGAATAAACATACCACTTCCAGTAATTAAATTTTAATCCGTATATCACAGGATTTCTCATACTCTTAAGAACCACAATTGTCCACGGAAGGTTTGCGCAGTCAAAGCCAGGAGCAAAAATGGGCAGCCCACCTCTAGGGAGGGGTCTAGGCCAACTCGCCACGACCAACTTGCCGCGGGGCAACTGGCCAAGGGACAAGTGTTGCACTAATACCAAAGACATGATGGAATAAAATCTAAAACGATGCAAACGTATGGGAAAAAATGAAATGTGAATGACAAAAATTACAATACAGGTAGTCCTCTACTTATGACCACAACTGACCCCAACATTTCCGTTGTTAAGTGAGATGTTTGTTAAGTGAGGTTTGCCCCATTTTACGACCTTTCTTGCCACAGTCGTTAAGCGAATCGCTGCAGTTGACGAGTTAGTAACCCGGTTGTTATGTGAATCTGGCTTCCCCATGGACTTGGCTTGTGAGAAGGTCGCACAACCCGTTTTAGTTGTGATGGATATTATTGTAGAGAATGAAATCCGTAAAGATTCAGCTAAATAATAAAATCCAGGCTGGGGCTGTCTTTGGCTCCCCTCTGTGAGGAAAATGCTCTGAATATTCGAAGAAATATGTGGAATGTTTCCATAGGAGTTCACGTGAATTGGTTTTTCATTTAAATGAGATGGTGGTCAAGGAAAAAGTGGTTTGGAAGAATAAGGAAACTGTCCAATATGGAGTGGTAACTATCATTTAGGGTTAATGGAGCTGCAAAACCTGAGCTTGGCCTATCTAGTGTTTTTCAACCTTGGCAACTTTACGAGGTGAGGACTTCAACTCCCAGAATTCCCCAGCCTGCAATGCTGGCTGGGGAATTCTGGGAGTTGAAGTCCGCACCTCGTAAAGTTGCCAAGGTTGAAAAACACTGGCCTATACCATTAATGGCCAGAGATGGCAGCTCCCATCTATCTCTCCACAGGTAGTCCTCGACTTATGACCATAATGAAGCCTGCTCATTTCAGTCGTAAGTCGTCACTCTTAAAGTGGGCAATCCACCTGAGTTTACAACCTCTTTTTGCGGCAGCTGTTAAGCGAATGGCTGTGGATGTTAAGTGAACCCATTACCCACTATTGGGTGCTTTTGCCAAAAGCCAGAAGTAAATGCCAGCGTTCAGTTAAAATGCTGGTTGTTGTCGGCTGCCTTGTGACTCATTATATTATTCCTTATGGGAAAAGTTTGCTTGATACTCATCGTTTTCGGTACTCATTACGCCTCCCGGAATCAATTAACAATGAGTACCGAGGTACCACTGTAGTAGTACAGGTAGTTCTCGACTTACAACAGTTCGTTTAGAATTAGAATTAGGATTCTTTATTGGCCAAGTGTGATTGGGCACACAATGAATTTGTCTTGGTTCTAATACTGCTAGTCGGGTTGGTAGTTAATCTAGGAGATGGGTGATGGGAACGGTGAGAAGATTAATAGTAGTGCAGACTTTGTAAATAGTTTGACAGTGTTGAGGGAATTATTTGTTTAGCAGGGTGATGGCGTTCGGGAAAAAACTCTTCTTGTGTCTAGTTGTTCTGGTGTGCAGTGCTCTATAGCGTCGTTTTGAGGGTAGGAGTTAAAACAGTTTGTGTCCAGGATGCGAGGGGTCTGCAAATATTTTCACAGCCCTCTTTTTGACTCGTGCAGTATACAGGTCCTCAATGGAAGTAATTGTGACCATTTGAAGTTACAACGGCACTGATCATGTGATTTATATTCAGACGCTCGACAACTGATTCATATTTATGACAGTTGCAGTGTCCCGGGGACAGGTGATCCCCTTTTGCAACCTTTTGACAAGCAAAGGCAATGGGGAATCCAGATTCACTTAACGACCGTGTGACTAATTTAACAACTGCAGTGATTCACAAAACCACTGTGGCAAGAAAGGTCGTAAAAATGGGGCAAAACTCGTTTAACAAATTTCTCACTTAGCAACAGAAATTCTGGGCTCAATTGTGGTCGTAAGTCGAGGACTACCTGTATATTTTGAAAGGTCAAATCAGCCTGCTGATAAAGGCCTACCTATCTTCCACCATCACCCCATCTTTCTATAAATCATGACATTCCTGCATAGTCAATGGTGGCTGAAGGCACAAATCTCACGGACACCTCTGCGCAAAACAGACTTTTTGCAACATCCAGCCACTGCTATCCGTCAATCCTGCTGGTGATTTGATGGAGGGGTGCCTATAAGCAGAGACAAACTTCTTTTTTCAACTAACTTTCAAGGCCAATCCAACGAAAGGAAATATGCACAATATGCATAAGAAATATGCGCACTTCTTTCTGAAAAGCAACAGAGACGTGGAAAAGAACGCCAGGGAAGCTGTGGAGGCTCTGGGCGTAAGCCACGGCCACCGGTGACCATGACTGGGATTAGTGGCCTCTGTCCTTTTCCAGCCAACCAAATCTTCCAACCAAAACAAACTCATGTAAAGAGTTTCATATAAAGAAGCGTTTGTGATCATAGTTACTTTCTTCTTTTTCTAAAAAAAATGAAATTCTCCTTTAATATCTGTGGACTTACAAGTCCCAGAATCTTCCTAGTTCTTTAGAGCAGCGTTTCTCAACCTCAGAAACTTTAAGATATGTGGACTTCAACTCCCAGCATGCTGGCTGGGGAATTCTGGGAGTTGAAGTCCACATATCTTGGGGGTTGAGGTTCCAGAGGTTGAGAAACGCTGCTCTAAACACACCGGATTTTGACACACATCACTTTCAGCCAGTGTGTTGACGGGAAGGCAGAAAAGCAAATTTGCTTGGCTTCAGACTCACTATAAGCTCCGCTCCGGGAAACAGTCTAAGAGGGATAAAAAATAAATCTTGGACCTTAAAAGGAGAACAAAATCCATGGCGGTTTTGGACAACTCTGAAGTGATTGCTTTTTGATTTAATGGGGCAGATTTATATAAACCAGGTGGAAAGACTGACACAATTGCTTGTTGCAACTTCATCCACAGGAATCAATGAGGCAGCAACGAACGTCTTACCTGAGGATAGGGGAACCTCCCGAGAGCAAGCTGGAAGAAAAAAAATGGTCTAGTTAGAGAGATTTGCATTAGGGGTTGAGCAAAAGAAGGGGGTTGAGAGGGGCTTATGATTCAGAATTGTTTTGAGGGCAAAAAGAGAGTGAAAGACAGAGACAGAATAAAAACAAACAAACCTTAACAGATAAACAAAATGGCAATATTTTGAAAGGCTATCCATAAATGAGCAGCAGATCTGTTAACACATCTATTTGTCTGCCTGCCTGCCCAGCCAAATTCTCTGCTCGTAAACAAAATATGGGCCTTTTTCAATTCTGTGGCCTCTCTTTGCATTTCAGTTGCTAAGAGATCCGAGCCATTTGGACGAGAGCTGACGGTCGCAATGAGCATGGAGGAAGTGCCAAGGCATTTGGACAGACTCCATCCACCGTGGAAGCCGAATCCTGCCTTTTGCTCTTGATAGCCAGCATCCCAAAGACCATGGCGTTGTGCTCCCTCCAATCTCTGTTGGCTCTCAATTCAGCCCAGAGGTGGGTTCCTCCCGGTTCGGACCGGTTCAGCCGAACCGATAGCAACCCGCTGGTGACGTCACGGAGCCGGTTCAGTCGGTGCTGGTCCGTGGACGCCGCCATCTTTTTTTGGGGGGGATTTTTGGGGGGGGGGATTTTTTTTTTGAATTTTTTAAATATTTTTTTTCTTCTGCGGATGCGCAGAAGCCGAGTTTCCGGCACTGCGCATGTGTCGCCATCTTGTTTTCAGGGTTGTTTTTTTGGAATTTTTTTGGATTTTTCGCGGTGCGGGAGGAAGCGAACCGGCAGCGAGGTAAGTTAGAACCCACCCCTGATTCAGCCCCATGGCGACGGATTCAAATCCTCACTGCGAGCTGAGGCGCTTGCTGCTACTGCTTTTCGTTACTACGTTGATTTTGAGACAGAGGGACTCAAAGGTTAACTGGCCCAAGAAGGGCACCTCCTCATTTCCTTGCGTCCCACGGACCCAGGAAAATGGCACACAGGCGGTCCTTGAGTTACAACCGCAATTGGCACCAGAATTTCCATTCCTAAGCAAAGTGAGTCGTGTTCAGTTTTACGACCTTTTTTGCTCTCTTGTTATTAAGTGAGTCCGTGCATTTGCTTAGTGAATTATGCGGTCATTAAGCAAATCTGGCTTGCCCCATTAGCCTTGCTGGTCAGAAGCCAACTGAAAAGGCTGCAAGTGACGATCCCATGACCCTGGGAGGCTGCAACCTGATTGACAAGCATCACGTGACCCTGGGGATGCCATGACATAAGTCACTTTCTTCAGTGACATTTTGACATCGACCGCTGAAGAAATGGTTGTAAGCCGAGGGCTACTTGTGTACATTCCTCGGCTTACAACAGTCCGTTTAGTGACTGTTCGAAGTTACAACGGCACTGAAAAAAGAGATTTATGACCATTTTTCACACGACCATTTCAGCATCCCCATGGTCACATGATCAAAATCCTTGGCAACTGGTTCATATTTATGACGGTTGCAGCGTCCCAGGGTCATGGGATCCCATTTTGCGACCTTCTGACAAGCAAAATCAACGGGGAAGCCAGGTTCACTTAAGAACCATGTTACTAATTTAACAATCACAGTGTTAACCTACCAACTGTGGCAAGAAAGGTTGTAAAATGAGGCAAACCTCACTTAACGAATGCTTCGCCTAGCAACATAAAATTTGGGCTCAATTGTGGTTGAAAGTTGAGGAGTCTCGGGTGCAAAGTATGTTATGAACACGGCAGAGTCCTGGACTGCTTGCTGTTCTGCATAGAAGCCGCAACGGCAGATCAACATTTAGGATGAAAATGGCCTTTTCAAATAATACTCAAATGAGTGCAGATGAAAATTCACGCAAATTCACACCATTTTATGCAAATATATTCTGAGTGCAGAATTGGTTTTCTCGACATAGGAATGATTGCCGTGGACAGCACACACCTTCTGATGACAATGTATTTTCAAAGTCCAGGGCTCCAGCTTGAACAAGGCAACCCTAAAGATGCCAGCCATGGCGAGAACCTTTGTCTGACTGGGCTGTGCCAAGGGCTCTCCCCCCCCCTCTCTGCCCCAGTCCAAGATTGTCAAGGTAATCTGTAATCTCCCCGAAATAGCCTGCAGATATGTCACTGTACTAAATGTGTTTCAGATTTAATGAAGCTTTAATGTCCTTTTTAATTTTGCCTGTTTCTGTATCACCAGGGGTCGAGCAAGGCAATCAACACTCAAGAGGATGGTTTGGTTTAAAACTAGGAAAAACTCATTTGCTTATGAGTTGCACTGTATTTTCTTAATTAAATTTACTGAGTAAAATGGTTTTAAGTTCAGCCAACCAATGACCTCTGTATGTAGATTTAGATTTATAAATAGGCTAACAGCTAAAGCATGGAAGCCAAAAGATGGGGTGGGGGGGGGAGCTCTTACATAAAACAAATTAGGGCTTTGCATTGTTCCTGCATAACACGAGCATTGTGGACCTCCACCGATTTATAATCCTCAAAAGGAAATTGAAAACAGAAAAGCGCAGAAGAGAAGGCAATCAGAAAAGTCTTAATAGCACTTCAGAAGTTTGAGAACAGTGTCTTGTTTTCCGCCTTACCTCTGGAATCCTTCTGGCTCAGCCACTTGGCATATCTGTTCCCCAACCCAGAAACATCTTATTTTAAATCCTACTCATTTTAATTTGTCGCCCTCTGCTCCAGAACTCCAGAACCTTCTTTTAAAGCAGAGTTGCCTGCCACAGGCTGAGGTTGCAGGAAGAGGCTGCTCTCTTTTGACAATTTGCAAGACAATGCAGAAAAACATAGGCAGCGACTGGACAATAACCTCATTTGACCAAATGATAAGCATTTCCTCAGCCTTACCTCTGAAAGTCCTTGGGGAAATACCCAAGTAGATGATGTTGGTAAATTCTAGAAAACGTGACCTCTGCCAGCAAGACATGACCAAGGACACCAGACCAAACCACAGGCGATATGAAGAAACTAGTAATTCTAGCTCCAAGCCAAAACAAGGTAAGATCTGAGACAAAGGACCCACTGAAGACATTTCTGTGTCTCTGTGAGGTATCAAGGTATGTAACTCTTATGTCCCAAGTTCTCAACATGACCTCCACAGGCATCACTGTGCCTGAGACCTGTTTCTTGATCTTCATCTCCGATTCTTCTACATTAAAAGATGCACATAGGTTTCAGGTTAAATTGGAAACCATTCTTAGATCACAATCTAAGTATGGATACTTCATCCAAAATATGGGTCTATTCATGCATAGAATCTATATTTTATCTATACAAAATATAACAAAATTTAATAGCATGAACTTACTACCATCTACAATTTCCATATAATTGTGTTGACTTTGGTCTTTGTACTTATTTTAGCTTCTTCAACAGTGATTCTTAGTCCAGAACATGCTCTATGTATATACTTATTGATAATTGATATGATAAACCAATTGATATTATAACTTGGTTTAGTTATCTGTACTGTATTGTATTCTTAGTCTGTAATGTGTGTGTGTGTGTGTGTGTGTGTGTGTGTGTGTGTGTGTGTGTGTGTGACAATGAAGATGCTGAACTGATAGACAGCTTCTGCTTTTTAGGACCAACTAACAGAGTAAAGGAAGCAGCAGTCAAGAAACGTGCCACAGATTAGCACTGCTACTGAGTCCTTGGGAAAGATATTCAAATGCCACGATGTGACTACAAAGACCAGAATTGTGCAGGCAGTGGTATTCCCTGTGTCACTCCACAGAAGTGAAAGTTGACATCTGTAGAAGTAAGATAGGAAAAGTACTGTATTGTTGGAACTTTGGTGTTGAAGAAGACTCAACAGCCAAGAAAACAAACCAATGTATCATCGAACAAACCAATCCCCAGTCCTTAGTTCTAGGTTGGATCTCTCTTTAATGATCTTCCACCCATTACTTATTGTCCTGCCCTCAGGTGCTTTGGAGAATAAATCAACCCCTTCTCTTATTGTAGCCCCTTAAGTACTGGAGAACTGCTATCCTGGTCCTTCTCTTCATTAGACTAATCTAGTTCTCTCAATTGTTCATCGTATGGTTTAGCCTCCAGACCTCTCATTGTCTTTGTTGCTCTTCTCTATACTCTTTCTAGGGTCTCAAGAAGCGACTGGACAGCCATTTGTCCCCAATGACACAGGATCTCCTACTTAAGCAAGGGGTTGGACAAGAGGACTCCAAGGTCCCTTCCAACCCTATTATTTTATGTTCTCAGTCAAGGCTAACTGACCAGGCTCAAGTGGTCCTACATCAGAAACCTTATGCAAAGGATCTAGTTGCCTAGAGATGGTTCTAATGCTAGGAAAGATGGAAGAAAAGAGAAGAGGACAACCAGGTGAAGGGACTCAGTCCCAGTGTGATGAATGCATCCTCGGAAGACCCAAAAGACAGTGCTGGGGACAGATCTATTTATGAACTTCTATGTAGTAGCTAAGAATTGATGCCAACCTGATGGCACAGTGTGAGTGCGGTGGGGCTCGGGGAAGTGTGCAAGTGGCTGGAGAAGTGCATTGGGACAGACTACCACTAAATATGGGAGAGTGCAGAAGGATGTAATCAGCCCCAGAGTCAAGGGGCCTCGCCTCACATGGCTGGGATGGTGAGCTCAGTGGAGGGGAGGCAGATGAAGACAAGTAAAGTCAGGTAGTGGGGTGACTGGGGGGGGGGGCAGTTGGAAAGGTGGGCTGGCTGGAATTTTTATTTGTGACTGTGGGGTGAGAGTTGTAAATTCAAGAACTACCGTAGTTGCAAGTCCATTTTTTCAACGCCATCCTAACTTTGAATAGTCGCTGAATGGATGGATGTTAAGCAGGGACTACCTGTAATAAGAGCACCTCAGTTTAAGGGCTCACGTTCAGGTAACAGCTCAAAATAGCACTAGCAATCGCACTTAAGGCTTATATACCGCTTTACAGTGCTCTTACAGCCCTCTCTAAGCGGTTTACAGAGTCAGCCTCTTGCCCCCAACAATCTGGGTCCTCATTTTACCAACCTCGGAAGGATGGAAGGCTGAGTCAACCTTGAACCTGGTGAGATTCGAACTGCCAAATTGCAGGCAGCCAGCAGTCAGCAGAAGTAGCCTGCGGTACTGCATTCTAACCACTGAGCCACCACGGCTCATATATTTCTATAATACTTCCAAACTCAGGATATATTTTTAAACATTAGTTACTCCACTCTGTTGTTCAATATTTCTTCAGCAATGTGAATCAATGATTGTCCAAGATACCCTGTTTCCCCCAAAATAAGACATCACCTGATAATAAGCCCAATCGGGCTTTTGAGTGCATGGCAATAAAGCCAAGCGCTTATTTCAGGGTTCAAAAAAATATAAGACAGGGTCTTATTTTCGGGGGAACACGGTAGTAATTCGCTTCCTAATAATTATTATTCTATGTTCTATCCCAGTGATGGCGAACCTTTTTTGGTTCGTGTGCCAAAAGGGTGTGTGCGCGTGCACTAGTGCATGTGCATGTGCCCACACCCATTCCCACCCCCCTGCGCATGCGCACAAACCCCCGCGCTGCCCCTGCACAT
>QLTV01001543.1:319031-334674 GCA_003457575.1 Thermophis baileyi
GCATTTTTTTTATTATTTTTTTTCCTTCTGCGCATGCGCAGAAGCCGAGTTGCCGGCACTGCGCATCACCGCCATCTTGTTTTTGGCTTTTTTTTAAAAAAAATTTGGCACTGTGCATGCGCGCGGGTTCGGCCACGTGGCGTGGGAGGAAGCGAACAGGCAGCGAGGTAAGTTAGAACCCACCCCTGCTTCCAGGGTTGGGAAGAGATTGCTGTAGAATCCCTACAATAATTAAAACCCAGACCTTCCCGGATGGTTTCAGTGTCCCAAACAGAAGCTTCCATCTCCCTGGCTCAAAAGTGACAAAAAAAGTCAAAACATATGTCTAAAAAAGGCAAGGTTTTGATTGTCTTTTTGGATCCTTGCTGCTGCCCTGGTCCATTCTATTATTTTCAAGAAGAGACTGGGCAGCCAAGTTGTCCGGAATGGTGTAGGTTGTAGGGTGTCCTGCTTGGGCAGGGGGTTGGACTAGATGGCCTCCAAGATCCCTTCCAACCCTATTGTTTCATATTCCCCCCATCCAATTTTCACGTAATGGATACTCAGCTTTAATAGAGTCCTTACTCTCAAATCATCTGTTAAACTTTTCGTGGTACTAGTAATTATACTGGCACCTGTCAACTCACTTCTGTCTATTAAATTCCTCAAATACAATTTAAATTAAGACCATGCTTTAGTTATTAAAATTATTAATTAAAATTATGGTCATGCTTTTATTTTAAAAAGGAAGTACAGTTAAAAGGAAGTATTTATTTATTTATTTATTATTTAAATTTCTATGCCGCCCAACTCCCGAGGGACTCTGGGCAGCTTACAACAGAATTATAAAAAAAACATTAAAAAACATTAAAAAAACAATTTAAAAACCCATGCACACCATTCATGGCGGATCTCGCAGGATTACAACAACGAGATCAACGGCCCCAGGCCTGCCGGAAGAACCAGGTCTTCACCGCTTTCCGGAAGGCCAATAGGGGGGGGGTAGTCTGGATCTCAGGAGGTAACTGGTTCCAGAGGGCCGGGGCAGCCACAGAGAAGGCCCTCCCCCGCGGGCCCGCCAGCCGACACTGCTTAGCTGACGGGACCTGGAGGAGCCCAACCCTGTGGGATCTTACCGGTCGCTGGGAGCTATGTGGTAGAAGGCGGTCTCGAAGATAACCTGGCCCTGAGCCATATAGGGCTTTAAAGGTAATAACCAATACCTTGAATTGTGCCCGGAGACCAATAGGGAGCCAGTGCAGCTCACGGAGAATTGGTGTAATATGGGTGTACCTAGGTGTACCCATAACAGCTCGCGCAGCCGCATTCTGGACCAACTGTAGTCTCCGAACATTCTTCAAGGGTAGCCCCATGTAGAGCGCATTGCAATAATATTACTAAATATAATAATAAGTATAATAATAAGTTGGATTTTTATTATTGATTGGAGGGGTTTGTTTGTTTTTTTTGTTAAAAGAGAGATTGGCATAAATAAAAAGTGTGGAAATTTGAAAGTTTCTCAAAATGATGTCAAAAAAGATGGTTGTCCCTGGGTTCAAGAAAATGATGGAAAGTAACAGTTTCAAACAAATGCAAAATTATTCGTGGAAAGAGAAATCCAAAGCTTAGGTATAGGTAGTCTGACTAATTGAGCCCATAATTATAGTTTTAAGTCACTGGGGTTGTTAAGTGGATTACCACATGACCAGACCTGTTTTTGTGATTTTTTTGGTAGCAATCATTAGCAAATGCCACAGCAGTTTTGCTAGAAACTGCAAGTAAATGTTGGAAACTGGCAAAACAAAAAAACAGCAACAACCCAACCACTGAAAATTGTGGTCACATGATTGTGGGACACCACCAACAGCTGTAAAAAGGTGAACTGGTTTGCAAGTGCTCCAAATAGAATTACGTGACGTTGGGTGGTTTTGTTTGTGTGGCTATCGTAACTTCGAAATCGAGTTGTAAGTAAGTAGGGGTTTTCTTGGGGGGGGGGGCTTGTCAGTTGTAATTTTGAATGGTTGCTAAGCGAAGGCTCTTAAGCCAAGGACTGCCTGCCTATACAGGATGTGGAGATCTGGAATAGAAAGAGAGCTTCTGGGAAAGGCATTGGAGTAGGAGTTCACTCGGAACCAAGCGTGTGTCAGGCTAAGCCCAAGAACAATTCAGCCATTTCTTTCTTTGCTTACACAGATCAAACAGAATCTTGCCAGAGTCTATTTCTTTTTATGACCCTATAATCCCTTGTTTCAGGGTGGAGTTGGAGCTGAGCGTTTACTGGCCAGATGCCCTTCCTGATGCCTACGCGGAGTTCACAGCAGATTATTTTCTCTTTGCATCCAGATAAACATCTGCTGTTGCCTAGGATTGAACTGTCAGCCTCCTGAGTGTGAGGCGAGTGTTGTAACCTCTAGGCTACCGCGCTGCTCAAAATTTTCAAGGGTAAACCATTGCTACTCTTGCCTAATGAACGTACCCTATTGAAGAGTTGCGGAAGGGGCTCTCCTTACTCTCTTCCTCTGTCTTCAGGATGTGTTGCTTCTTCTCCCCACCCCCCAATTTTCTGGCATGTGGCCCCTCCTTCCTGGGAAACTGATGCTTCACTGTAGCCCACCACTGTAGCCCATCACAGCTTCCCCTCTGTGGGCACCATGTCTCATAGTAGGGGTCAGGCATGTGACGTACGGTAGCTAAAAAAAAGGCAAATGCAATTTTAGGTTGTAACGCATTTCAAAATCACAGGAACTGTAGGTAGTCTCGATTTATAACCACAATTGGGACTGGAACTTCCATCGCTAAGTGAGGCAGTTGTTAAGGGAGTTGTGCCCTGTTTTATGACCTTTTTTGCCGCAGTCGTTATGCAAACCACTGCAGGGATTTAGCGACACGTGCTGTCTTTGAGCAAATCCAGCTTCCCTCATTGGCTGCGCTTGTGGGAAGCCCCCTGGGAAAGTCGCAAATGGAGATCACCATTGTAAATACATGACGGTTGCCAGGCGCCCAAAGTTTGATCATGTGACTATAGGGGATATTACGTTACCCACTTTTTCAGCACCAATTTTAAACTGTTAAATTAATGATGATAAGTCGAGGATAACCTGTTATTGTCCTGCTCTTCTCTACATTGATCAGAGGGCCCCCCACATTTTAAGAAGGATTCGGAGAAATCAGAACATGTTTAGGGAATGATAGTACAGCTCATCAAGGGGCCAGAAACCAGAGGAAACTGGAGGCTAAATTGTATGACGAAGAGTTGAGGGAGCTAGATGTGTCTAGTCTAATGAAGAGAAGGACTAGGGGTGACATGATAGCTGCCTTCCAATATTTGAGGGGCTGACACAGAGAGGAGGGTGTCAACCTCTTCTCCAAGGCACCTGCGGGAAGGACAAGAAGTAATGGACAGAAGAATAGTGAATACCTTTCCAGGAAGGGAGACTCTGATTGATGGGCTAATGGCACAGATCCTACGCAGCCTTCTTGGTTGGGTGCGCTGGCACTCGATGTGCTACCTGCCAGAGGGCTTGGACCCAAATTGTGCACCAAGAAAATTGGGCTCCATGCCTCAAAGAGCTCCTTCCAACTCTACAATTCTAAAACACCCCAGGCAGGGATGTCCACAAGATGTGGTCAAAAAAGTCAAGATGGTGCCTGCAACCAAAACTCTGCCTGGTGTTTGTGCACAACTCCACCATCAAAGCCAAGAGGAGCTTTGAGCTCACCGTTGTGACTCCCATCTTCACTTTTGGCCATATCCGGCGGACATCCCTGCCCAGAGGGTTTCCCACTTTTGTCCTATTTCACCTGCGTCGAATTTTAGAATGTTTCTCCTTGCGCTCTGGACCTCACTCTAGGCAAGAGGTTTGGGCACTCCGTGTCCCTCAGCCCCCCTGGAGGGCTGCCAGAGCCCACCACGAGCATTCAGCTGATCTTGCCAAACCATCACCCATTTTTGGTGGCAGGGTTTCTTGCGTGTCGTTTCCAAATAGGTAGGCCAGGTCTCTGAGTTAACCTTTTTTGAGTAAAACAGCATAATCAACACTTTTCCCTTCAAAAACCAAGGACGTCATTATTTCTCCAACATGCCACCTGAGGCTCTTGAATGCCTAATTTACAAAAAAAAAAAATTACAAAAAAAAAAGTAGCCCCCAAAATATTTGATGGCCCCTCTGGCAAAACATCCCCAGAAATATAACGATGGCATTATTACTGCTATTATGAGATAAATTTAAAGCCAACAAATATGAATGTCCTATCAGGACATTTGACTTACAAGACTGGATGCTAACCCTCTCTAATTAGGGACCTGGCGTGGAATTAATGGACGAGTCAGTTCTCCCCCACTCCCCAGCCCCCAAAAGTCACCAGTGAGGTTTTCTTATTTATTCTAGCTTTGAGGGGGGGGGTGTCTGAAAAGAAAGGGCCCTGGACACTCCTCTCCCCCAGGGAGACCAGAGAATGGGCTGATCCATCTTGTTATCCCCTTTCTGCAAATCAAAACGCAGCAACACATTTGCCTGAGTGTTAAGCTTAAGAGTTTATGGATTTGTACCATTTAAGAGTTTATGGATTTGTACCATCTCTGTGTATCTTCCTTCCTTTGCTTTGTTGAAGTAATTACCTTATTTGTCTCCCTGGAACCCAACCTTTGTATTGTTCCCTGGCAATGAAGACAAAAGAAAGATGGATAGTTTGAGGCCTCAACCTGGACCAACTTTACCCAAACTTTCCGCTTTATTGCAGTTTAGTTCACAACGTTCCCCTAATACGTGTGGGGTTACTTCCCAGTGCACCAAGTGGATAAATCATGCTGGAATATTACTCCGGCTAAGTTCTGCTATGACTGGAGCATATGTGCTTCCGAGCCATTGAAGCAGAGCCCCATAAAATACACTAATTACTAGAACTTCTGGTCACTGGGTGATTGATAACACTCTGCGAGGCAACCTCTTCCTGCCCACCTTTTCTGATGGGTCTCACCCGCCACGGAGGCAATTACTTATTCATGACCCAGGCCTTGGGCACTGGACTCTGCTTTCCCTTCTGCCACCACTGAACCACCCAAAAAAGCTGGACAACATCATCCATTGTCACGTAGATGATCTTCATTTGGCAAAGTCAACCCAGAATAGCCAGTCTCTTCCTATCTCTCACCTGCTCACAAGCTCCATCATTTACCAATCTGAAAAGCAGCCGTTGCCCCCAATATAGACCACAGGACTTGAAAGGGAATACCCCAATTCTCCCCATCTACTTCTTAGAACTTTGCCCTAAAGGGGTGTTTTTGTCCAGGTGTATCTAACATAATTTTCTATTCAGAGATCTTCCTCTATGTCAGTGATGGCGAACCTATGGCACGCGTGCCACAGGTGGCACGCGGAGCCATATCAGAGGGCACGCGAGGCGTTGCCCTATGTCAGCTCCAGTGCGCATGTGCGTGCTGGCCAGCTGATTTTCGGCCTTGGGGAAGGCCGTTTTGCCCTCTGGAGGCTTCGGGGAAGCGTCCTGAAGCCCCGGAGTGCAAAAAACGGCCCAACGGGAAAACCGGAAGTTCAGAAAAACGCACTTCCGGTTTGCCGTTGGGCTGTTTTTTGCACTCCGCCTCCGGAGGCTTCAGGGAAGCGTCCTGAAGCCCCGGAGTGCGAAAAACAGCCCAACGGGCAAACCGGAAGTGCATTTTTCCGAACTTCCGGTTTGCCCGTTGGGCCGTTTTTCACCGTCCCAGGCTTCAGTGAGGCCTTTGTGCATTCGCGGGGTGTGTGTGTGTGTGTGTGTGTGCGCATGCGCAGGGGAAGCGTGAGGGGGTTGTGCGCATGCGTGGGGGGGGGGAATGGGTGTGGGCACGCGCGCGCGCTAGCGCGCACACCCCCTTTTGGCACGCGGACCAAAAAAGGTTCGCCATCACTGCTCTATGTCATACCATTTCTCTAAGACTGACCAAAAATGCCCTCTTCAGCTTTCCATCTGCATGAGGACCATAAACAAAGGCTCCCAAAGAAACCGTATTTTTATGGTTTTTCTCTAGCTCGTCTACTTAAAATTCACCAAAAGCTGAGCACTTCCCCAAAGAGATAAGACCAGAGTTTTAAGTAACCGGCTTTTAAAAGTAAGCTCATTCTATTATAATAAAAGCTCTTCTTTTATTCAAGAAGGTCTCATGTGGCCCAACTTCTCAGAAGCATGTTTTCTCAGTGGGAAGAGGGGTGGAGCCCAAGAGTCTTGGTCTCCATTACGTTCCTTAAAGCTAGAGAATGGCATTGTTGCTCTTTAAACCAGGTGCTTTGCCCCAGAAAGTTCACTTTTAACTTGTCACTGAAGGTCCCTGTCATGTTGAGACCTGATCAATTTTCTTCCTTCAACTTGCCTCATGTAGAACTCAAACGCTGGAATGCTTGCTGGCTGAGGAATTCTGGGAGTTGAAGTCCACCCGTCTTACAAGTTCCCAAGATTGACAAGAACTTCATTGAATTGATGAGCCCTGACCACTTGCTACCCAGAAAATCCTTCTTCTTGCAAGTTCTAAGAAGAATCTTAACTCACTTTTTCTTCTACCTGCATTGCCACCCCCTCAAAACACAACTTCTTGATTGTCCTCAACCTGCCAGAATGCAGTTCCAGAGCGAGCAGAAACTTTTCCCCCTGGAGAGGAAGGGGCTGCAAGGGAACAAGATAAAGTAAGATATGCATCCCTTGCCCAGGAAGCAAGCTGTCATCATTGTCAGTGTCAAATGGCACCACAAACCTGAACAATATTACATGGGACAGGGATATTTAGCTGTATGGAACTCTGTGCTAGCTAGCAGAATAATTTATATTTTTACACTAGCATCTGTCTTTTCTTTTGTATGTACAAAATAGTCCTCGACTTATAACTATTCATATAGTGAACATTCAAGGTCACAATGGCACCGAAGAAAGTGACTTATGACCGTTTTTCACACTTATGACCATTGCAACATCCCCATGGTCATGTGATCAAAATCCAGACACTTGGCAACCGACTCATGTTTATGACAGTTGCAGTATCCTAGGGGTTATGTGATCCACTTTTTACAACCTTCTGGCAAAGTCAATGGGGAATCCAGATTCACTTAACAACTGTGTTACTAACGTAACAACTGCAGTGATTCACTTAACAACAGTGGCAAGAAAGGTCATAAAATGGGGCAGAATTCATTTAACAAATGTCTCGCCTTGCAAGAGAAATTTTGGGCTCAATTGAAGTCATTAAGTCGAGGTCTACCTGCCAGTGGCCACTTCCTGACACATCTCATTCCAAATTTTCTTAGTTTTCTGAGTCAACATCCTTCACCTTTCTGCCCTTTAGTGGAACACAAATAACCCACTTATCCATCACAGCTCCAACCAAGGTATTCCTCAGTTTTAAATGCTAGTTTCTTATCAAGATATTCTCCAGTTCTGACTGTTGAATTCTTCATCGATCAAGATGGCTCCATTAACTAGTTTCCATAAAGATGTGAGTTGGGGGGAAGCCGCTTTTCATGCTTTTATTTATTAAGATAGTTTAATTCATACCCTCTTCCTGTTTGTCTCATCATTTTTAATTGCTATTCTTCATCACAATTGCTTCATGCTACTATTCTGCCATATTTTAATCGTTTTTTAAAAATATGTTAGCTGTACTGTTACACAGTCTTGGAATTCTGATCCAAAGAAAAGTTTTATTAATGTTATAAATAAAAAGCATATTGGGGCATATGTATAAAGCTGTTATCTATCCTGAATTAAGTGAAATATAATTCCTAAATAAGAATAAATGACATTACCCAGTTTGGAATAAAAATATAGTCTGTTAACAACAATGAAAATCATGCTATTTATATGCCACCTTTGTGCCAAATAAATGGCTGTCGGTGTTCATTTTATGGAAAAATATAGTCCGGTCAATGATGTGAGGCAGAGATTTCCAATCTTTCCGGCTTTGCAGACTGGGGAAGGGGGGGGCAATTGGTTCGGTGTGAGCAGCGGGCAACCACGTGTATGCGCAGATCCATTCGTGCAGCCCGGTTCCGAACGCCTCTGTCAACCGTCCCATTTGGCACATCCAAAAAAGGAAAGTCCTGGCATGTAGGAACTACCAAGAGTAAAACTTTATTGAAAGATCCATTTAGGCACAGCAGAAGCAAAGTCAGCTCTGAGGTTTTCCCATGAAACATTGGTAAAACCCCATTTTCACCCCTGGGCCGCCCACAGTTCATTGTCCACCAATTATACTCCGTACTTTTGTTTTGGGAAAAGAGTCTGCGCTGGCTGGTAGCTCCGAGAGCTTGGCCTTGCTGGGTATCTCCTCTCCGGTGGCAGAAGGCTCTCATGCATTCCTTAGCCGCCCTCCACCCTAGGAATTTACCCAAACCCCCACCCGTTTCTGTTTGGCAAACTGCGAGCTGGAAGTTAATGCAGGCAATGAAGAAAGCCAGTCATCTTTGACAGGCTCAAAGCCTGGTAGTGGGCCACAGCCTGGGGGGTTGGGGAACTCCTGATGTAATGGCTTTGATCCAATTTGATCCCCTTTTTCGGGGGGATATCCTAATTCTGTTTCAACCAGAATTCAACCTAATTCTTTTCACCATTTTATATGATATAGCTAACGCCTTCAAGGAATGGATAGAAGATCAGCTAAAGTTGCAGGATTGCTGTTGGGCAACCACGCTTCCTGCCCTCCCCTTTAAAGTTTCTGGGAGTCTCATGTATGTGCCGATCAGGTGGAACTGAGTTGAGAAGTGGGGACAAAATCCTGGTGAAGAGATGGAAAAGTACCTCTAAAGCAGGGGTCTCCAACCTTGGCAACTTTAAGACTTGTGGAATTCTGGGAGTTGAAGTCCACAAGTCTTAAAGTTGTGAAGGTTGGAGACCCCTGCTCTAAAGCAGTGTTTCTCAACCTTGGCAACTTGAACATAGGTGGACTTCAACTCCCAGAATTCCCCAGCCAGAAAAGGGAATTCTGGGAATTGAAGTCCACACACCTCCTAGTTGGCAAAGTTGAGAAACGCTGTTCTAAGGGCTCCTGAAGTCTCAGGAAGGAATGGCTTCCGAGCTATAAGGCATTTCATTTGAAAAGTATTTTAAAGGCTGCCACGTTTTTTTTTTTAGTCTGTCTCTTATAATAGAGTGATTTAAAGCCACCAAATCACTGATGGTTCCTTGGATAGTTGGTTATAAAAGGATGATTTTTATTAGTCTGGGGAAAGTTGAAAATGTGGTAGAGAAAACAGTTAAAGCAATTTAAAACAAATCATACCGTAACTACTGAAATGTGCCTAAATCCATCTAATGCGTTCAATTAACAACTACTTGAAATCTTTAGACTAAGAATGAGGAAATAATGCTACTTTAAATGGGATTAGTTAATACTGACCTCCCTATCTTTCAGAAACAGATGCAGAGTTAGAGTTGAGCAGCGCATGATTAAGGTTTACAGGAGTGGAACGAAAAGGGTTACTAGTTATGTCACCTGGTCTAGGACACCTGGTCAATTCTAGGACACTCTAGGGTTGTGGGCATCAACTCTACCCCGTCTCCGAGATACAAAACCCTGCCTGCTTCTGTTGGGATGCCAGTCAATCACCAAATTTGACTATTGAAAATGTAAGAGATGACCAGGCTGAGTTGGAGGGAAGGGTCAAACGTGTCATCACTCATGAGTCCCTGCGCACCCAGAAGAGATCTAAGTCCAGCCCAGCTTGAATGCCTTTCTTATCTCCCGCTAATTTCCCTTGACCGTTAGTAGTTCAGATTCTTGTAGAGTTGCAATAAATCTTTATACTCATTTGAACTGCCTGAATCTTCTGATTTCCCCGGCGCTTGACAGAAAATGCTGAAGAAAACCACACTAAGACTACAACTCTTCAGGACCGTAGCCACATCTTTGAAGATGAGTGAGGTCACAAATGATGACTTTGTGCAGAAATGATGCAGGGACAAAGAAATGAATAGAACAATGCCATGGCTTGATGACAGAGGAACGACAGAATCTCAACTACAACAGTTGTGACAAGAAGCTGTTGGGGCTATTATGGCGCAGAGATAAAAATGCCAGTCCCGGCACAATATTACAGGATTCATAACCAGGTCCCCAAAGAGGGTACATCTTGTTCTCATCTTCTTTCCTTCTTCTTTCATAATCTCTTTTAATAGAACCAGAAAAAAAGGAAACCTATCGCCCCTTATATTTGTTGTATTTTTCTTTCAAGAAGTACATTTCAAGACAGAATGCTGACCATAAGTAGACTTGATATCCAAAATGAAAGAGGGTAAGGTTCAAATGCTCTTCAGCATCTTCAGAGATGTTTCAGATGAAGGCATGGAAGGGATGCCCATAAAATCTACGACTGACACACAGCTGGGGAGGGAGGGAGGGGAGCCAACATCTCAAAAGAAAGGCTCGGGGTTCAAAAGGTACTGCTAGACTTGAACATTGGGCCCTATCCAACGGAATACTCTTCAGTGATGAGAAATGTAAGGTTCTGCATTTAGGCAGGTAAAAGCAGATGCAGAGTTATAGAATAGGTGGTAGCTGGCTTGGTGGTTGCACTCATGAGAAATATCTGTGTGTCTTGGTGGGTGCAGATGAAGTGTTAGCTAGCAAGGTGCTGCAGCTGCCAGAAGAGCCCATGTGGTTTGGGGCTGCACCAAAGAGAGACAGCATGAAGATCTAAGGGAAGTGCTATGCTGCACAGGTCAATATTCCACAATATGGAATGTTGTGTCCAGTTCTGGTTGTCACAATTAAAGGATGAACTGGAAAGAGTGCAGAGAAGAGCAACAAAGAGCATGAAGGAGATGGGAGACCTTTGAATGAGCTTTATCCAGATTCTCTGGGTGGAAAACCCACTCTGCTTTCAATCCCCTTGAAGCTGAATAAGAACATTCATGGTGTCTTATAAGTTGCAATTACATTAATACAAACATTTGCTCCCATTCGCAACTGATTTTTCTATTTATATGTGCTTTTGTGTCAGCTGCAGATAATTGCAAAGATCCAAGTGGTCTACTCAACTTTATATACTTATTTTAAATCAACTGTTAGCGCCTTCCTTTCAACCACCTAATTTGCATTTTTCTTTAAATCTCAGTTATCATTTACAAACAAAACACCTCACTGCTTGTTCAGGAGGGATCATCAGGTACAGATTGGAAGTTGAATTTCTCCAACTCTTGGCTTAATTAAGCTGCCTCATGATTTTTGATCCACAACTCAACAAAAGTATCAGACCAGGATCTTTACCTGGGAACTCAGAAATCAGTTTCTCGAAAAGAATGAATGAGAACAATAAATAAGTTCCAAAGAATGTATGAATATCACGACATGAGAGGAAAAGACTGTATCCTATTTTAAAACTGCAGTCTTTTTCCCAATAAAACATACATGGGAAAGAACCTCTTCAGCTTTTACTACCTAGTGAACCAAAAACGGAACTGTTTAGAAGAGGGATCTGGAAATTCCAGCATCAACTTCAGGTCCTCCCCGAATGGTTCCCGGCCCATCTGAGCATTAGCGGGCAGCGCGTCTTTAATAGCCATGACCTTGGGTGACTTGGGAGAGAGGCACCTTGCCTTCTGCAACACATTTTCTCTCACTTTGCTCGTTTAACACGTCACTCAAACCACTCCAATAAAACAACTATCACGCTGAAGGGAAGTCTCGGAGGAGGAGATGACACACCAATTAACCAAGCAGAGAGACAAACTGTTCCATGCCTCTGACTCAGGAGACAGACAAGGCAGACAAGGCACGAGGAGAGTTGGGCGACTGTGTAAGGAGAGAGAATAAGTGAGACCTCCCTTGTCAACCGTAACGGGGCTTTACCCCCTCCATCACAACACTAGAAGATCAACCTGTGGTTGTTGGGGTATTTCAGTGGGGTGGGGACACAGGAAGAGGAAGCTCCCTCCCATTTTTCCATCACAAGATATGTCTATGGAGATTCTCAGTCAACCAGGTCATGGTTGTCCCAAAGGTGCTTTTTCAAAAGGCAACTGGACTTTCTTGAATTGGTCGTAGTGGGCAGGCAAAGTCCAGCATGTCACATATGTGGCTTTGGGCTGAGGTTGGTTCTGTCGCCTAATGTGCTGACTTGTATCAGTCGTTTCTTCACTACCGTGAGAGCTTCAGGTATGGGAATGCAGATGACGAGTGAAGTCACATCATAACAAACCACAGTCTCATCTGGATCCAATTTTGTTTCTAAACCTTGCTGACAAAGTCCTGTGAACTGTTGATGTGATGGGTGGTGTAGCCAATCAGAGGAGCTAATAAGGTGGTTAGATGTTTCACAATGTTATAGGAGACGGAGCTGATGCAGCTGACCATTGGTCTGAATGGAGTTCCCTCTTTGTGGATTTTGGGGAGTCCATATATGCATGGAGTGGAGAAAGTCCAGGAGAAAGCAGCTTTGGCACATCGCAGCTATGCTATGAGGTAGAAGAAGGAGTGCCACGGCCAGGCTAGGAAACCAAGGCCGCAGTCAGCCAGAAGCAAGAAAACAATTGCTTGGCCACCTGAGGCCCCCTTTCCCAAAGGGTTCCCACATCACAGACGGTCAACGCATCTGATGGTGGAAGGAAGACCTTCCCAAATGCTTAATGGGGAGGAAGGCCTGGGGAAATAAGCTCTATCCAGTATGCTAGCAAATCTTCCCAAAACAAATACTCTTAATATGAACTTTCACACAAAGCTGGATCCAGCGATTAGTCCTGACCAAGCAACCCTCAAACCCCAATCAAAGACCCTCCTCTGTCACCAGAAGCCCCCGCATAGACAGTGCATGTTAGGGAAATACAGCGTAGCACTCAGCATTCGGACAAATTTTCTCCATTCCTATTCGTTGGTGAATTAAATACCAGGTTTTCATTCAAAAAAACAACAACATGTTTAACATGGCCAGGAATAAAAATGCAGGCAAAATTTAAAAGTTCATGAAATCCCTTTAACACCCCCCAAATAAACCACATCACCCAAAGCAGAACATCCAGTAAGGAAGAGAAAAAAGTCTGGAGAAAAGTCAGTCTGGACTGATTGGGCTGCAACCAGCCACAACTGCCCAACTCAGGTGACAATCACAACTGTTGCCTCTTGAGCCCACAAGTCTTGCTTGTACTTGTGAAAAACCCAAGTGGATAGAGCTGGGGGCGGCCTCGGTTGTCCCCAAATCAGACTTCAGATAGGAGCCAGGCTGGCCCATTTCCCCAGATTCGGTCTCTGATGATATTCTGATTCACCAACTTGACATTCAAAGAGGAAGACTTGACAGCCAGGCTGGGCAGAAATTCTCTGCTGGAAGGGAACCTGAGAGCAACCAACCTTAGGCCCTCTCTCTTCCCCATAGGGTGCAAGGCAGGGGTGAAATCCAGCAGGTTCTGGAGAACCGGTAGCGGAAATTTTGACTGGTTCGGAGAACCGGCAAATACCACCTCTGGCTGGCCCCAGAGTGGGGTGGGAATGGAGATTTTGCAATATCCTTCCCCCAGGAACGGGGAGGGAATGGGGATTTTGCAGTATCCTTCCCCTGGAGTGGGGAGGGAATGGAGATTTTGCAGTATCCTTCCCCTGCCACACCCACCAAGCCATGCCCACCAAGCCACACCCACAGAACCGGTAGTAAAAAAAAATTGGATTTCACCACTGGTGCAAGGGCCTCTCCCTGCCCTATGGCTAAAGAACTGAAGGAGACCAGGAGTCTTTCACATATGCATTTGAAAGCAAAGGGGGATCAGAAAAGCAATCACTACAGGAATTGCACAGGAACCTGTTGATGGAGATTCTCAGTCATCCAGCTTCAGTTCAGAACTGAAAAAGCTTCTTGGGTGAGAAGTGAAATGTCTTCAAGGGAAAACGAAGTCCAGTTGCCTTTTGAAAAAGCACCTTTGCACAGGAACATGCACTCAGGTGCGGTCACACTGTCGGGCGTGAGTTGACCACTGCAGCTGTAATATCTCAGCAGTCCATTCATTCCCCACCATCCAGTCAGAGCTGAAGAAGCTTCTTGGATGAGAAGTGAAACGTCTTCAAAGAAAAACCAGAAAGTCCAGTTGCCTCTTGAAAAAGCACCTTTGGGACAACCATGACCTGGATGACTGAGAATCTCCATAGACATCTCAGCAGTGCAACCCAAGACTTGGCTCTCTACAAACCCTCATTCAAATGCTTTCTCTTCTTAGAAGAGACCAGGGAACAGCTAAGAATGAAGACCTGGACATCATCACAGAGACCCGGCTTGACGGTTTTTCTCCCAGCCAAAGGCTGATGGAAGATTCTTTTTTGCTATTTGTTTCATTTGCAGTTCAGAATTAAAGGTGTTATTTTTTGGGGGGGAAACAACAAACAAAAAAACAGGTAAGACACCCACCTCCATGAAGGAAATTCCTAGACTCCAAACGTCAGAATGAATGCCGTACTGTTCTCCGGAAATTCGTTCTGGCTGTTAAAAACAAACAAGAGGAAGGGGACAGTTGAACCTAATGAAATGCCAAGAAACAGTAGCATGATAGCCTGTAAATTATGCAAGAAACAAAAACCCGTGTTTCAAACATTCATGAAGTGCCTAAAGGCATTTATTGCCTCCATTTACGGTACTAATTAATACCGGCAAATTTTAATTTTGATTCCCCCTGCTGCTTCGGCAGAATGTGGCGGCTAAGCCGTAGGCCATTATGCACCTGAGAACAGGCCCCTCTCCCCTGTGCCTTGGTACCCCTGAGGAAGTGCTTGAAGAGGTTCACCTGCATCCCAAAACCCAGAAGCCTGATGAATGTAAAGCCTAAAGCTGTGAGGTTGTGGCAGGAGCTCTCAGATACAGATGAACAGAGTTGGAAGGGATCTGGTAGGTCATCTAGTCCAACCCCCACCTCCCCACCCAGTAGACCCTACACCATTTCTGACAGATGGCAGTCCATTCTCTTCTTGAAAGCCTCCAGTGATGAAGCTCCCACAACTTCCGAAGGCAACTTCTGTTCCATTGGTTGATTGTTCTCACTGTCAGAAAATTCCTCCTTATTTCCAGGTTGAATCTCTCCTTGTTCAGTTTTCATCCATTATTCCTTGTCTGGCCTTCAGGTGCCTTGGAAAATAGCTTGACCCCCTCCTCTTTGTGGCAGCCCCTCAAATATTGGAAGATGCTATCGTGTCTCCCCTGGTCCTTCTCTTCTCTACACTAGACATACCCAATTCCTGCAACCGTTCATCGTATGTTTTAGCCTCCAGTCCCCTCATCATCCTGGTTGCTCTTCTCTGCACTCTTTCTAGAGTCTCAACATCTTTTTTTATGGTGTGGTGACCAAAACCGGATGCAGTACTCTAGGTGTGGCCTTACACACCTTAGGAGAGGTGCTCTCCTCTCATCCTCTCCTTGTCCTGTGGCATAATGCAGCTTAACATGCTGGGCAGAGATACCTCTGAAGCTACCACTGGAGCAGCACCTGGGTCACACAAAGCATCCCTTCTGCAACCCTTTCAATCTCAACAACTCAAGAGCACCTGTCCCTCCATACAGGTAGTCCTCAACTGACCACCATTCATTTAGCAATTGATCAAAGTTACAATAATGGCCCTGAAACAAAGCAACTTACAACTGTTCTGACCTAGGCCTCCTGATAAAGCATAAATCACAAACGTAGTCCCAAAAAACCTCTTTTTATAACAACAACTATG
>QLTV01001543.1:335362-364069 GCA_003457575.1 Thermophis baileyi
CGCGGTGGCGGGGGAGTCGTGGCGGTGGGGGGGGTCGCGGCATTAGAAAGGTTGAGAACCACTGCTCTGGAGGCTCTGGAGTCAGCACAGACCTCCCAGATGGCCCGGGCTGGATCTCTGCCTCTGACACCGAGCCTTCTCCAGACTCCAGGCCTGGCCCATGTTCCTCCCCAGCCTCCTTGCTGTCCGACTCTGCTGCCAGTTCCGCAGGCCGCTGGCGGACCACAACAACAACTAACCTTCGACCACTGTAAGCATCCCCATGGTCACATGATCAAAATTAATCATCGGCACGTATAGATGATGGTTGTGGCATCTTGGGGTCACTTGATTGCCATTTTGGGACCTTCCCAACCAGCTTCCAACAAGGAAGTCAATGTGGGAAGCTGGATTTGCTTAACAACCGTGTGATTTGCTTAATTAGCTGTGACAAAAATCAAGCATAGCTCACCGAACAGCCACCTTGCTTAGCAGTGGGAAATCCGGGCCCAATTGTGCTCATAAGTTGAGGACTGCCTATAAAATCAAATGACACTCCCGCCGACCAAGGGCTTCCGGGCTCCCATCCCCCCATTCTCTGCTCTTTGACCAAGTGTGCTCTGGATCAGGGGTCTCCAACCTTGGCAACTTTAAGACTTGTGGACAAAGGTGTCTTCGCTGGCTGAGGAACACTCTGTATTTAAAGAACTTCCAGAGAGGCCCCTAGAAGCAATGTATGAATCCTCCAATTGTATGAGCAACTTCTGCTCAGGTTACAACCTCATTGTTCCAAAGCTGCTTTTTTCAAGAGGGAACTGGACTTTCTGGTTTTTTTCTTTTTTTCAATTTTTATTTTTTAATGTAGTAATTCCATCTTCAATTAAACAGTGTGTCGTCCGGGTACAAATATCTTTGTAATGTAATGATCAAATAATCCAGTGTTTACAGCAATATTCATTACATTAACATTAATTCTATAATATTAAAATAATAATATTAAACATAATATTCATAATATTTGCTTCTCTCTCTTAACATATCTTCTTTATTTTTTTCTTTTGAAGACGTTTCGCTTCTCATCCAAGAAGCTTCTTCAGCTCTGACTGGATGGTGGGGAATGGAAGGATTGATACTCCTTGCAGACAACTCCTTACTTGCATCATTTTTAGAGAGCTGTTGAGGCCACTTAGAGGTTTATCTGTGTCCTCAGGGTCACCTGAGTGGTGCCAATGGGTGTGGAGCCTTTTTGGAACTGCTGAAAGGACTGTGTTGTAGACTGGAGATAGATGATGTCATATCCTTCCCCCTCTGTTGAGAGAGAGCTGTTCAATTTTGACATAAATGGCCTCTTTGACCCCTCTTTCAAACCAGGGGTCCTCTCTGTCCAAAATGTGGAACTTTGCCAGGAAGTCCAGTTGCCTCTTGAAAAAGCACCTTTGGGGCAACCATGACCTGGATGACTGAGAATCTCCCTAGACTTACAGCCTACTTAATTATATGCAGTCTTCAATGACAGTAAAATACGTGGAGCCACTCAGAACATCATTTCCTGGCTTCTCTTCATTCCCTGCCTCCTCCTCCTCCTCCATCTCCTCCCAGACTCCAAGTAGGTGTTGTAACTGCCTGCCTGCATTAAGCAAGCAAGAACCCAGCTTCCCTTTAAATGCTCCAGAGCTAATGTGGATGGCAACCTCACACCAATTACGGGACAGTTTAATACCATTTGAGCCAGCCAGGGACGCCAAATAGTCAATCACTCCTGAACTTAGAAGCCGGGCTGTGTGCACTGCTGAGGTCAGGTGCGGTGTGAAATGCAACAATAAGACGAGGAGGCGAGAACTTCCTTCCCACTGTGCTGTTAATGCACCTGTCTGGTTGAGGCACCTTGTACAACTCCTCCCAGGCTCCTACAAAGCCCAGAAACCTTTAGAGGAAAACAAATGGGCCCAAATTAGTGACGGTTCAACGTACTCAACAAGTAAGTCCTTGAAGCTGTTAATCCCAGGTCAAGAGCTTTTAGCGCCAAGTAAATGTTAAGTAAAAAACACTGAACAGAAAAGCCTTTAAGTCGTTGCCTTCGAGACGGGAGAGAGGCTTAAACCTCCCGCAAGCAGCAGCCTGCAGAGATACCAGAGCAGGGCAGGGCGCTCGGGAACTGGATTCCAATCAGTTTAGGATCTGGATTTGGGTCTCTTCAGGTTCTGCTGAGATCCAGCTGGCAGGCTGTGGGGTCCGTCATGACTTCCCTGCTCTCTGTGCCACGAGTCGCAGCTGCTGTCCACTCTCAACCTCCCTGGCTTGCAGCGTCCTCCTCCTCTGCCTACTCCGGTGACCATGATGCTCACCGGAGAAGTTAAGGGCTCATGAGGAGACATCCTTACTGGCTTGCACCAGCCCAGGGCTGGGAAACAACAAACCCGTCTTGCCTGGTCCCTCTCCAAAACCCAGCAAGGCTTTGGTGTCCTTGTGGGACATCTCATCAGCTCTCAGGTATTTCTAACCAAAAGAGTTGCCTTGGATCCATGCTCTGTCCTTGCACTTTTCATGCAAGGTTCAGCCTTGTTTTGGCGCCCTTTGAATTGCTTGCTGCAGAAGTACAGGTGGTCCTCAACTTACAGCACTTCACTTAGTGACCGTACGAAGTTACAACGGCACTGAAAAAAGTGACTTATGACCGTTTTTTTCACACTTACGACCCTTGCAGCATCCCCATGGTCACATGATCAAAATTCAGATGCTTGGCAACGGACTCATATTTATGACGATCGCGGTGTCCCGGGATCCCCTTTTATGACCTTCTGACAAGCAAAGTCAATGGGGAAGCCAGGTTCACTTAACAACTGCAGTGATTCTCTTAACAACTGTGGCAAGAAAGGTCGTAAAATGGAACAAAACTCACTCAACAAATGTCTCGCTTAGCAACAGAAGTTTTGGGCTCAACTGTGGTCATACATCGAGGACTATCTGTACAACGATAAGCAAAGAATGATATTGAGGAGCAAGCTTCCGTGGCCAATTTCACAGCATTGCGTCTGCAGTCCAGTTGCTTAGACCTCGTTTCCCCCAAAGCTGAAAAGGCAGAAGGTTGGCCAAAGCATTTTCGACCTCCTAAGCCAGGGGTCCCCAACCTTGGCAACTTTAAGACTTGTGGACTTCAACTCCCAGAATTCCTCAGCCAGCAAAGCTGGCTGAGGAATTCTGGGAGTTGAAGTCCACAAGTCTTAAAGTTGCCAAGGTTGGGGACCCCTGTCCTAAGCAACATTTTCAAGTTGCTCACATCCAGGGCAACAGCAGGCCAACTGCCCAACATTTGAGATGTCGCTCTGTGAATGCCTGAAAGCAGCTGCTGTGAGGAAGTTGGCACATGGGCTTCCCCTGACTCACGTCTGTAAAAGAATTGCAGAAAGAAGCGTATCTTTGAGATGTGCAGCTCCTTGGACATGTTTCACAAAGGGGCTTCTGGTCACAGGTGGAGGCCGAGGGCACACTGGAAAGGGTCAGAATAGAGAGTTGGAAGGGACCTTGGAGGACTTCTAGTCCACCCCCTGCTCAAGGAGGAGACCCTATACAATTTCAGACAAGCAGCTGTCCAGTCTCTTCTTAAAAGCCTCCAGTGATGGAGTACCCACAACTTCTGAAGGCAAGCTGTTCCACTGGTTGATTGTTCTCATTGTCAGGACATTTCTCCTTAATTCCAGGTTTGCTTCTCTCCTTGATTACTTTCCATCCATTGTTTCTTGTCTTGCTTTCTGGTGCTTTGGAAAAGAAGTTGACCCCCTCTTCTCTGTGGGAGCCCCTCAAATACTGGAATACCACTATCACGTCCGTCCGTCCGTCCCCCTAGGTTTGGTTAGGAGCCTCTAAAGGAAGAGAACTCCCAACCAATCTTGAAGTCTGTATTTTATTCAGTCCCATGTCAGCATTCTGAACTTCTGGTTGGCATGAAGACTCCAAGAAAGTTACATTTTTCAACCTCAGCCTGATGGCACCAGATGGAATGGGATACATTCTCTGGCTTCACTGAGTGATATGCATGTTTTTTTCTTTCAAGATTCAACCCACCTCCCCAAAATAAGAACTTGGATGAAACAAATTATGTTAAACACAAAGGACATTGAAGAACTGAAGAAACATCTCACAGCTTTAATCCTCTGCTTTTTCAATTAGCAGATGGATGCGTCCCAGTCATCCATAAACAGTATGGGGAAAAAAAGTAATTTCTTTAAGACACACCTGGGAAATGGATGTGTAATCGAGGTTTGTACATTAAAAGAAATAATACAATTTAATTATTACTGCTATTTAAGGCCAACAAGAGGAGGAGATGAAGAAAATGAATTATTTGAAATCTCTTCTCTTTTGAAGAGGATGCTTATTGTTTTGGAGACCCAAGTTAGACCAAGCACTTCAGCAGATAGCCCAGGACAAATACATTCCAGCTTCTTTATACATTCTACTGCCCTCACTTAAAAGTTAGCAAAGAGAGAGACAAAAATCAGAATAAGGTAAGATAAATACAGGTAGTCCTCGAGTTCATTTAATGACTGTTCAAAGTTACAACATCACTGGAAAAAAAAGTCTTATACTCATTTTTCACACAACCATTGCAGCATCCCCATGATCATGTGATCAAAATTCAGGCAGTTGGCAACTGACTCACATTTATGACGGTTGCGGTGCCCTTGGGTCATGTGATCACCCTTTAGGGTGATCAAGCAAAGCAAAGTCAATGGGTAAACCGAATTCACTTAATAACTTAACTAGCTTTACAACGGCCATGATTCACTTGACAACTGTGGCAAGATAGGTCGTAAAATGGGGCAAAACTCACTTAACAACTGTCTCACTTAGGAGCATAAATTTTGGGCTCAATTGTGCTCATAAGTCGAGGACCGCCTGTATAGAAACCTGTATCTGAGACGACCATAAATTGAGATTCTCCATACAAAGATACCCCCACAGAGGATGAGATTTTACATAAAATATGGTCTTGTGCAGAGATGGACAGATTAACAATGGAGCTAAAAGATAAAAATGAATCAGAATATTTTGAAACCTGGGATAAATTATATGGTTGGTGGGAAAAGAGGAAAGTCAGGATCATGAAATAACAAAATAATTGGAAAAGTATAGAATATTGTCTCTCTAAGAAAGATAATGGAATTGTTATTGTATAAAATATTATATTGTAAAAATGATGGTGCATCTAGACAGAGACAATGTAAATATAAGTATATATGTATATTTAGGAATAGAATTAATTTAATGGAAATAGGTAAACTGGATTATCCGTCATGTACATGTCTTTTTGTTTTAATGTTTGTTTGTTTTTTAACTGTTTTATAAATAAAAAAACTTCTAAATAAAAAAAAAATTGAGATTCTCCATATTCTTGCTTGCACAAGAAGAACCTGGGAAAGATTCTCTTTGGGCAGAAAGTAAATAGTAGGAAAGGTCCTGCATGGATTTCATCACTCCCGTGAAGGTGGTGACTGCACCTGGTGCATTGATGCCCTCCCCTGTTTTTATTCAGAATCACTACTAAAAGTACCTTCGTTCGTTTGCCCAAAGGCCATTTATGACAAAACTTCATTCAGATTGGGATCAAGCATCATATGGTTTAAAGTGCTTTCATAAATAAATCAGTGTCCGCACAGCCATGAACGATGGTGTAGGAACCACACTGCTGTCCACATTCAGACAATATTCAAGCCAAACCAAGAAACCACATAATGGCTTGTTGTAATGTGGAGCCCATAACTTTCTTTCCCTGAAGCATCTTAAAACATTGGCCTGTGTGCCAAAGTAGGGAGAGGGTAGGTCTGTTTGGCAGAGAAGAAGAACCAAGCAAGATCACCCCCACAATAGGAAAATATATGGCCTATCAATTAAGCACCAAGGTAGACCTGTCCACTTGAGGCTCCAGAACCTGAAAGGTTCACTAGATTAGCCATGGGCCTCAGGCTCAGATGGTTCCGATTTAAGTCCCACAATCTCTGCTAGAGGGGCATCAAAGATGGCTGTCCCAGTAACCCCTCTTCAATCAGCCACCTACATGGAACAGAGGCTACAAGTGATACCTTTTCAACCTGTCAGTTAGACTTATATACCGCTTCATAGTGCTTTACAGCCCTCTCTAAGCGGTTTACAGAGTTAGCATATTGCCCCCAACAATCTGGGTCCTCATTTTACCCACCTCGGAAGGATGGAAGGCTGAGTCAACCTTGAGCCGGTGAGATTTGAACCGCCGAACTGCAGCTAGCAGTCAGCTGAAGTAGCCTGCAGTGCTGCACTCTAACCACTGCGCCACCTCAGCTCTATGGGACTCTATGAGACGGAAGCAGTTTCCTTAGACCGTTTGGTTAGGGGGTTAAGGAAGGGGTCAGGTTGGTAAGTTTCATGCTATAGCAAAGAATCTTCCCAGGACCTTTATGGATAAAGAACTTTGAACTACCTTGACTTCATTTTGAGGGCCCCATGTTTTTATACACACACATATACTGTGGCAGAAGAGCTGGGCATTTTATTATTCCTTTTTATTTATTTATTTTAGAGGCTGCTGTCATTGTCATAGTGCATGTACAGAAATTCTGTTTGTGTGCCTTGTTTATTACATCCCTTTTCAGCTGTCTGTCTGTCCGTCCATCCATCCATCTCCTCACTTTTCTCTCAACATTCACCCACGGGTGGGGGGGGGGTTTCCTCTTGGTTTATCCTCCAAAAATAGGATGGCATCAAGGTCTACCACAGCGGTTCTCAACCTGTGGGTCGCGACCTCTTTGGGGGTCGAACGACCCTTTCACAGGGGTCACCTAAGCGTGCGCTAGCCCGCCATCTTGGTGCCACGCCCCCTTTGTCAATTCATCGCACGCGGGGAGGGGGTTGCAGTGGTGGGGAGGGGGTTGCGGCATTAGGACGGTTGAGAACTACTGGTCTACCAGGATGCTACAGGGCTGAAAGGAAGCTGCTCTTGATTTTGGGGTGGGGTAGGGGTTGGGGAATCCGAGTCCAAGATCTTAATCGTAAATTTCTATGCCATTCTGTTATTTTCATGTATGTGTTATGTATCAAACAGATCTTCCTTACTTGGCAATTGGGGAAATAGTAGAGAAACTAATCAAGAAGACAAAACTGAAGAGCCCACCCCAAGTTTTAATTTAAACCAAAGCACCTTCATAAATTTACTTACTGCCATATATGCATTCGTCCCGACGTATGTCTTTGCTATGGAATTCACCAGCTGCCAGACAAAACAACTTGTTAGGGCCATATAAAGCACAAATGAAGCAGGTAATTATTCCTCATTTAACACTAATCATCCTATGTATAAATCAGGGAAAAAAAATACGTAAAGTGGGGAGTGGACAAATTTATCAGCAAAGGCATTAAAACCCACCCCCCTGGCTTCCTTCAAATGAGAGTCCTCTTTTAAAATATCCGTAATATTTCCATTTACGGGGGAGAACAAAGGCAACTCTAAAATCTGAAGGAGGAGGCTTGGAGTATTTAGTATCCTACCAAGCAGCTGGATCCGTCTATTGGAAAGGGGGTGTATGAAATCCAGCACATTCAAACGGTTCTCCTCCTCCTCCTTCTTCTACTGTCAGCTGGGCCCAAGATGTGAATAAAGCCACCTTGATTATCAGGCTGGAATGAACACTAAATATGCTGAGGGACAACAGATTCTGACAACGTATAATGCAGCCGTGACCTCCTCTTTGGTCCTCATGTTTGGCTGGGAGGAAAGGTGGCTGCAATTCAATTCAACATCGCGGCGAGCGTGAGGGTCAGTTTCATGCAAGATTCTCAGGGGAAGCCCCAAATGGAAATTAATTAAAATTTGTGCTGCACATTGTTAGAGCCCACCACCATTGTTGATCCCAATATTAATTTTTACTATGGGCCAGTCGGTCTCCCCAGACGCCCCTCTCGTTCTGCCCTGCCTTTTGTTTGGTCCAAGCGCTTTCGGAGCCAAGCTGCATATCAATGAAGTTGGCTATTTGTAAGTAGTAATTACAATATCAGCAGTTTTTACTGTCATGAAACAATGAACAATCATATTCTGATGAAGAAAAGTCACCAGGAGATTAAAAAGGAGGGATTGTTATGTTCCCAGCAGAGGAAGCTCTTGGAGGGGAGTCCATTTGTCTCCTTGCCAGTTTGGAAAGCAGAATTAAGAGGACAGGACAACCAAGGAACACAGGGACGTACCTGGGTGCTCACCCCAAAGTCACATAACTTGACCTGGCCTCTTGTGTTCACCAACATATTAGAGGGCTTCACGTCTGGGTTGGAAAGAGCAACAACAAAGACAGGATAAATCCAGAGAGTATTGATTTAATAGCAAATACAGCTGATGGCCGGCTAAAAGAATTATGAGTCTGTGCAAAAATGTAATTTGAGAAAGCATCTCAGACTTGACCCACCATAGCTCTTAGAAAGATAAAGAGAGAGAAGCACATTCAGTCTTGCAACATTCTCTTACTCTAAAGTTATCATAAAAATAATATTAGCTTGTGTGGTTTCCTTGCTTGGCCTACTATGGAGGATTGGTATAAGGTCAAAAGCAGGGGTGGGTTCTGGATCCTTTTGCTGCCGGTTTGCTCAGGGTTGCATCCCACGCGCACGCCCCCCCGCAGGAATCAAAATCCAAAATGGCGGCGCCCATGGAGACACCGAAAGAACTGGTTCCGTGATGTCATCGCCGGTTTACTAATGGTTCTAAAGAACCGGTTAGAACCGGTAGGAACCCACCTCTGGTCAAAAGGAGGGGCAGAGGCCAAGAGTGGTCCATTAAGAAGCTGAGGGTAGGTAGGGCTCTGCAAGCAGGAAGGACATAGCAGTTAGACTTATATACCGCTTCATAGCGCTTTACAGCCCTCTCTAAGCGGTTTACAGAGTCAGCATATTGCCCCCAACAATCTGGGTCCTCATTTTACCCACCTCAGAAGGATGGAAGGCTGAGTCAACCTTGAGCCGGTGAGATTTGAACCGCCGAACTGCAGCTAGCAGTCAGCTGAAGTAGCCTGCAGTGCTGCACTCTAACCACTGCGCCACCTCGGCTCTTATAGGTGACATCAACTCACCTAAAGTAAGAATCCCCTAAAGAAACCCAGAAGGGGACAATGACAAAGTATGGCTATAAGATTTAAGCAATATGTAGGCACATCAAAAGGCACTCTTCTAATTACCAGAGAAAAATGCAGAACTTTTGTGAATAGATCTGGAGATGATGATGTGGTCCAGCCAAAGCTGCAAAGACGTCTGGTCATTGATGGTGTCTGAACTGAAGGAAGAGTCTTCAGTTGCTTTTCAAGGAGACACCCGGATGGAATGAGGAATCTGAGAAGCATGAACCTTTTGAGAGCTTGAAAAGGTCAAAGTGGAAATGAAATGTACCAAGTTGGATATCTTAGGAATAAATGGACTGGAATGGGCCATTTAAAGTCAGATGACTACAAGATATACTATTCAGGGCATGAGTCCATAGAAAGGAACGAAGCGGCGATGAAAATGAAACAGGGCTTCAGCAAATATATGTTCATCTATAATCCAATAAACAACAAGAACCTATTTCTCCAAATTAGCAGTTATCAAGTGAACATCAATGTTATACAAATCTATGCACCTACAAAATGAAGGAAGACCCTGAGCAAATGGCAAATTATAGGAGGTGTTAGATGCAACATCAGGAAGGGAGATAATTCTACTAATGGGTAATTGGAATGCATCAACTGGAGAAATGAAGAAACCTATAATTACAGGGAGAAATCAATTTAGTAAATACAATTACATGGAAAGTGGGTTAATAATTTTGCAAAAAAGAATTCTTTATTGCTGCGAACACCTGCTTCAAATACTATAAACAGAGATGCCATAGCTGGATATGACATCAGAATGGAATAGATGACAGAACAGGAAACGGAAGGGCAATCCAGCCAGCTGAAATTTTATCAAGTGAGATTGTGGAACAGACCGTGAATTTTTGGTGTGAAATACAGGTAGTTCTCGACTTACGACCACAATGGAGCCCAAATTTTCTGTTGCTAAGCGAGACATATGTTAAGTGAGCTTTGCCCCATTTTACAACCTTTCTTGCCAGAGTTGTTAAGTGAATCACTGCAGGGGTTAAGTTAGTAACACTGGTGTTAAGTGAATCTGGCTTCCCCATTGGCTTTGATTGTCAGGTCGCAAAAGGGGGGATCACATAACCCCGGGACACTGCAACCGTCATAAATGTGAGTCAGTTGCCAAACGTCCGAATTTTGATCACGTGACCATGGGGCTGCTACAATGGTTGTAAGTATCGTAAGTTATTTTTTTCATTGCCATTGTAACTTCAAACAGTCACTAAATGAACTGTTGTAAGTCGAGGACTACCTGTATAACAATTAACTTGAAAAATTTAACAGACTAAATACGTCAGTGAAATATGATTTGAATGGGATCGATGAAAGGGACAGTTCAATCTGCCTACCTGCTCACAAAGAGGAACCAGGAGATCAGTCATAGAAAATTTGAGGCTGAGGGGAAAAGAAAGAGGAGGAGACCCAAAGAGCTTTCGGAATAATCCAGGGAAAGGCAAAGGGTGAAAAGGTGGGTAACAAGAAATATGTATGATCGCTTAACTCAGCTTTCTAACAGGAAAGAGACGACCAGGAAAGATGTCACAATCAAATTACCGATACAGAGTGAATATTAGGGATGCCACTTTGAGTTCCTGGAGGAAATGTGGAATATAGATTTAACAAATGAGTAAAATAAGCTTTATGAAGGGAGAAAGCTTGCCTTGCCTTCTCCTTCTGAGCTATTTTTACCAGACAATGAAATAAATGTAACATTGGCGCTTTTTCCTTGCCATTATGTGAACTGTCAACAAGATTCAAGCCATCTATTACAAAAACATACAGACTGCTTTATTTAGAAAACACAACGTATTCTCTTCAAAATCATCTTTTAAAAACCAGACTCTCTTCATCTTGTATGTGTAAGGAGGGGCGTGCAAAATATTTCATCCTTGAACCGTTTCAAGCGTGAAACTCTGCAACCATCCTGCCTTGAGCAGCCTGGAAGTGTTTTGAGCTGAAAAGCCGTGGCATTTCCTGGACGTTTTTGCATCTGAAACAATTCAAAATGAAACGTTTTGCACACCCCACCAGCACAGTACCGAATTCCAGAGTTGGAGAAACCGGTACAATACAATCCCCAGTGGGAAATGCAAACTACCAGGAGCTCATGCTAACTAGCAACACAAGGTTTCTTTTCTTTTCCCCAGGGTGTCAAGACTGCTGCCCTGGACCCTGCTTCTTCTAGGGAGAGGGCTAAAATGCAAGGCACATATCATCTCTTCCACAAGTTAGGTGGTTCTCTCTCTTCTTGGCAAAATATTCTACCCTGAATGTTTTTCACTTCCATGGTGCAAAAATCGACATGTTTTAGCAGGTGATGGAAGAAATATGGATTCCCTATGAAAAAAGCAACCTTTAGCAAAAATAAAATAAAATAAAATAAAATAAAATATTTGTTCACTCATACATTAGACCAGGGGTCCCCAACCCCCGGTTCATGGACCGGCACCGGGCCACGGCATGCCAGTAACTGGGCCACGTAAACAAACCAAGTCCCATCCGTGGGATGCTGGCAGTACACAAAACCACGCCCCCTCCGGTCCACGGAAAAATCTCTCTCCACGGAACCGGTCCCTGGTGCCCAAAAGGTTGGGGGCCACTGCACTAGACCAGTTGACCAGGCATAGGAAGCAACTGGAGAGACTTGCTTCCTATGCCTGGTCAAATGGTCTAGTGCTGTGGGCCCCAACCTTTTGGGCAGCAGGGACTGGTTGCACTGTATGGCCCTGAATGCTGGGCAGCAACAACAAGGACCGAAAGCTCTCTCCATGCCAGGGAAATGCGAAGGCTCCGTTGGATATCGGGCACCTCCCTTCTCGACCACATCACAAATGAGACCATTCGACAGCATTTTGGTGTGGCACCAATTACAGAGAAGATGAGAGAAGGCCGGCTCCGCTGATATGGACATGTCCAGAGAGCAGCACCTTCCACCATGGCCAAGACTGCCTACCAACTAGAAGTTAATGGCTAGCGACCTCGTGGGCTTCCAAAGACACCGCCGCGGGCCTGTGCCCCAGAGACGCAGCTGACTGGGCAAAGTGGTGTTTAATGATCTGAAAAGCGGACTCTGCACTTGCGGGAGAAGGAGGAGGAGGAGGAGGAGGAGGAGGAGGAGGAGGAGGAGGAGGAGGAGGCGGCAACTGGGGACTGACAAAAGATCACACACCACCCCCGGAAAGAAGTCTAGCAAGATAAGGAAACGAAGAGAAGAAGGTCTGTACCATAAAAGCTCCAGGAAGATGCCGGGTGACAAAAAAAACCTCGTCTATTATTATTTAATGGGCTAATATTGAATATTCCAAATACATGAACAAGTGAAAGCTCATAAAAGTACTATCTTGAAACCTTACTTTGTTCTGACTCTCAACCCAGTCTATGTGAAAACAGATCTTCACAGATCTTCACTGAGGCAAAGAACAAAGGTAAAGGAGATAAAAGATGGACTCTACTCCGCTAGCCATTGCTGACTCTAAGGGGACGGTGCTCATCTCTGTTTCAAGGCCACTGAGCCAGTGCTGCCCGAAGACCTTTCCGTGGTCATGGGGCCAGCATGACGTCACGGAGCGCTGTTAAAGAGTCAAAGAATGTGTTGTCTTAAATTCCACCACAAGCCGGTTAATTTTAAGAGCTCAAAATTCCTTTCCTGAAATTAAATCTGAATCGTGACATTCAGTTGAAACTTAAAAGAACAAACATGCAACTCACCTCTATGTAAAATTTTTAAGCTCCATAAGTAAGTAAGGCCTTTAACAACCTACAAATCAGGAAGAAAAAAAAAAGGAACGGGTCAATATATTTAATACATAGCATAACATGGAGATGCATATTTTCATTTTCAAGAGCTAGGACTGAAATCTATTTAGTGATGCAAAAATTACACAAGAAAGTAAATAAAACGGCGACCGTCTCATTTCCACTGAGTTGGCTGGGTCAGGATTCGACAGAGAGTAAATCTGCTTTTCCCTTTGAGGATCCTCTCCTTGGTGTACGTAAGTCTTTCTAGGCTGTTGGCCACACTGGAAAGTCAAAGCAGTTTGGAAGAAGGCAAGAGAAAACTTCTTCCCTGGAATTTTTTCACCCTAGTATTTTCTCTTGCCTTCTTCCAAACCTTTTAACTTGTCCACGAAGTTCAACAGGACTTGAGCTTTAGTCAAAGAAGCATTTCTCTTTTTTCCAGCTGGGTCTTGCAATAAACTAAGGTATGAGAATAAATCTTCACTTATTTTTAAAAACAAATGGCCACCACCTATAGACTTTATGATGGAAAGCAACCAGTCTTATGTTTTCAGACCGAGTTTGCAAATATTTCATTATTGGAGAGAGACAGAGACACAGGATGTTATTGGGGGAAACAGTGATACTACATAACAAAGAGGTAACTAAGTGCCTTTGTTTTTTACTGCATAATACTGTAGCAACATGTCAGCTCACCTACCGCATGGAAGCGGCATTTTCTTTTTGTTACAAAGAGTGACGCAATTTGCAATGATGGATTTTTAACATTAAATGTAAGAATGCTGTCAAGGTAGACAACAGAACCCTCACACGTAGCAGTGCACAGACGCCTTTAGAGGTTGGATGTATCTGTTGAGTGAATGGTGATAAAGGTGTCTTGTTAACTAAATAATAGAGTGATTTTCATTTCTGTGTTTAAGACTGCTTTATAAGTACAGGTCCAAAGTTCTCCCACAGCCTCTCATGCATCGATCAGACATCTCACTATTCATTTACACTTAAACAAAAGGACATTTTCCAACCTGGGGCACACACACAAAGTATTAAGCATTCAGTTGTTAAAAGAGATGCCAGCAGAGAACAGCTTTTCACTAGGTACTCCAGAAGCTATTGGGGGAACTCGGTATATGGTAGGTTAGATAACAATGATTTGACAGAGCCTTGACACAAGCAGTTGCTGTACCTGCCATCAATCACTCATTTTCTTGACAGTTTAAGGACACATCCGAGGGGGGAGGGGAAGAACCTACAATCAACATTAGCACTTCAAATACAGTGCAAGGTGTCTCTACATCAAGAACGGAAAGGAAAATAAATGGGTAAAATGGCAAGCAAAACTTAGGCAAGATACTGATGGGAGGTGCTTGGAGCTGGTCCTTCTCTGCTGTCTTTCCTCCCTCTAGCAAACACACAAAGAAAGAAATCCAAGAGAAGGCATATCAAGACTTTCACTTATATTTGTGTGGTAGGGTGACTCCAATAGAGTAGGGTAGGATAGGATAGGGTGGGGTGGGATGGGGTGGGGTGGAATAGGAATAGGAATGTGGAGTGGAGTGGAGTGGAGTGGAGTGGAGTGGGGGATGGAAGGGGATGAGAAAATGTGGAGTGGAATGGAGTGGAGTGGAGTGTAGGGGAGGGGAAGGGAGGGGGGGGGAGTGGAGGGGAAGAGAATAGAATAGAATAGAATAGAATAGAAAAGATGTGGAGTGGAGTGGAGTGGAGTGGAGTGGAATGGAATGGAATGGAATGGAATGGAATGGAATAGAATAGAATAGAATAGAATAGAATAGAATAGAATAGAATAGAATAGAATAGAATAGAATAGGTTTATTGGCCAAGTGTGATTAGACACACAAGGATTTTTTCTCCGGTGCATAAGCTCTCAGTGTACATGCAAAACAACAAAGTAATCATAATCATAATATCAAAGTAATAATAATCACAATAATGATACTAATAAGAGAAGGTAGTGGAACAGATGAGAAGAAGAATAGTATTACAGTCCTACTACATGGGTAAATATCCTTAGACATAATACAGCCCTGTGGGAATTTGTTGTTCAGCAGAATGATGGCAGGAGGAAAAAAACCAGCCCTTGGGTCTAGTTGTTTTGGCATGCAATGCCCTAGAGCAGCATCCTGAAGGGAGGAGTTGAAACAGTTTATGTCCAGAATGTGAGGGGTTTGTAGATACTTTCTCAGCCCCCTTTCTGACCCGCACAGTATACAGGTCCCTCAATGGAAATCAGTCTGATTGCAATTGTTTCTTCTGCAGTCCTAACTATCTGTTGGAGTCTATACCTGTCCTGTTTGATAGCTGTACCAAACCAGACAGTTATAGAACTACAGATGACAGACTCTAAAGCAAGTACAGATGAAGGACTCAAAAGCAACCGGAAAGGTTCTGAGACTAAAATAAACCTAAAGTAAATATAGTTTAGAATTCCTGGATTCTCTTAGCATTCTCTTCCCGGATCTGTTTGCCAAAATCTCTCTCACCAATATGCTGTTCACAGATTTGGGGGGGGGGGGAAAGGAGAGGATTAAACTGTCCCACTCAGCCTCTGTCTCTGTCACCACAGCAACTGGTTGGTGCTTCTATCTTAGAGTCAGATAGTCCTGTCTCTTTCATACACCCTTATTCTGAGTTCATGTTTTAAGATTTGGATGTGTGAGCGCCATCCCTTTAAAGTCCATTTGTCAAACAGCGAGCCAATTCATTGCACAGCCTTCGGCACACTAGGAATTCTTTGCCTGTAAAACATTTAAAAGACGCCACCTGAAATTCTATCTTGTCAGGGTGCACATGATCCCAAGAAGTAGAAAGTCTTTTTAGTCAAATGAAAGTTACAGGCGTAATTATTTAGTAAGTTGCAAATTATCCCAACAGGAAAATGAAACACTTTTCAGCTCGCTGAAACAGGCCACGTGAAAATCCCCAGGCTCTCCCACACCACAAGAAACCACATTGGGCTCAAAAGTAAAGCCATTTGGAACTGTTCCAGAGGGAGCACATCTGATGAAAAGATGCTCTTTGCGCATGCATTTGAAGTGCAGAGGATGAAGCCGAGCTGTGAATTACAATGAAAGTAGACTAAATAGCTGTCTGCGTTAGATTAAAGGGTTTCGTCAGCTTGATGTATAATGAGTGTGGAAAACAGGAATTTAATTAAGTAGTGCATTACAGAATAATTCTGATATGCTTTAAACCACTTAAATTATCAAAGCCTGCCTCCGATTTAGCCATTGTGCAGCAATCCCCTTCTCTCAACGGTCAACTGGGCGTCCGTTCCGTTGGCCTTTATGCAGCTTCCAAAGATTATGATACGTTCGTTCCAATTTGGTCAATTCTCCTTAAGAACACCCTGCGGTGTGTGCAAAGGCACATAGGCAGAAGCAGAGCGCTTTGCTCTCTTTACCCCAGAAATACAAAGAGTCTTGTGGCATCTTGGAGATGATTACAGTGTATGCTTCTCTGAATTCAAATACTTTCGTTATATGCTTTTATTCAGGTGAACCTTAATCCATGCTGTAATCAATCGGTTTGCTTTCCAAGTATTATAAGAGTCTCTAATTTTCCCCATTTTTCTACCTTGTTTCCCCCCCCTCCCCCGCCAATTGCTTCTACTGCACCTGCACACTTCATTTGTGGCAACTTCATGACTGTGATTAAGCAATTCCACATTTATTAAATGTTTCAAGAACGGATATACCCCACCCAAGGTACTCACAGCTACAGCTATTCTTCCCAAGACGTGTTCTGGAATTTTTCTGTAGACATCTAAGGAGCCCCCTGCAGGGAGAACAAAATATGATCAGCTAAAGCTAAGCTGGTCTTCTCTAAAAATGTCACGTCGATCAGGGCTCTCCAAACTTGGCAACTTTAAGACTCGTGAACTCCCAGAATTCCCCAGCCATCACTGACCTAGATGATTGGGTGCACGCTTTGCTGTCCAACCAACTGGTGAGGAATCTGTGCCTGGTTTGCTCAAGAAATTTATCCCGAGGCGAAAGTGCAAAGTAAAGCAATCTTTAAGATTGTCATTACAAAAACCCAACAACCCTTAAACTGCCATTCCAACCCACAAGAAATACGTAGGACCAAGGAAACAACGTAGAAGGAAAATTTGTATTGGTGACTAAAGCTAGGAAGACGAAGGAACAGATGTTTTGTCAGTAAATACAGATTGCATGGAATTAGGAAATATTAAACCACATCTAAACCACGATTTATTATCTGCCATATCTAAATTTTCAATAAAAGTTTGTGCAAGTCTATTCAAGAAAACAGCACCAAGAAATAACTCTTGCTTGCCTGATGCATTGAGCACTGTGGATATTCTTAAAATATCTTTTTTCTAAAAAAAAAAAAAATCACTATCTGTAGGATTCACTTCATGATTCTAAGGTATAGTAAACCAATATTCTTCAACCAATTCCTTTTCTTCAGTTCCTTTTTTTAAACGATGGTCCTTCACCAATGTTATAGTACCGTGATGGCGAACCTATGGCATGCTTGCCACAGGTGGCACGCGGAGCCATATCGGAGGGCACGCGAGGCGTTGCCCTATATCAGCTCCAGCGCGCGCATTTTCGGCCTTCTTTTTGGCCGTTTTCGCTCTCCCCGGGCTTCAGGGAAGCCTCCTGAAGCCCGGGGATGGCGAAAAACGGCCAAACGGGCCAAAAGGAAGTTCAGAAACGAACTTCCGGTTGGCCCGTTGGGCTGTTTTTGCTATCCCCAGGCTTCAGGGAAGCCTCCTGAAGCCTGGGGACCCCAGTCTGTTGTGAGGCCTGTGGGCATGCGGGGGGGGGCAGCACAGGGGTGGTGCGCATGCACAGGGGGAGGGCATGGGTGTGGGCACACGCACGCGCGCTAGCACACGTGTGCTCACCCTTTTGGCATGCGAGCCAAAAAAGGTTCGCCATCACTGTTATAGTATTTCACTTACCATCCATAAATTCAGTACAAAGGGAAATCCGGTTTTCTACAAAAAAAGCACCATAAAATCCTATGATGTAGGATGAATCGCACTGTAAAAAGAAAAAGTAGCAGGTTAAATTATTTTTTTAAGGAAAAAAACGCATGCTAAACAGAATTGAAAAATAAGTGCTAGAAAAGCATTACCTTATAAAGGATTTCTAATTCAGACATAATCTGTTTCTGAAGTTCTAGTGTAATATCTAAAGGAATCACCTGGAAATAAACATTAATATTAAATTATTCATTTTGCTACAGAAAATCAGGCGGCACTCAGCAAGAAACATTACTGTACCATTTCTTTTTTTAATGTATAAGCTCGAGTCTGCATCAAGAAAAAAAAACTCACATGTTTTTGGTGGCACAGCTTTTGTCCTCACTGTTACTAAAATCAATGCCATAGCCCAGTGTTTCTCAACCTCAGCCACTTGAAGATGGGTGGACTTCAACTCCCAGAAGTCCATGCATGCTGGCTGGAGAATTCTGGGAGTTGAAGTTCAAGTGGCCGAGATTGAGAAACACTGCAATAGCCCACCAGCAAGTGATTCAGAAGAGACCAATCTAGATCAGTTATGCAATGTAACTTGACTTTTGGTACTTAAAATTACATTTCTTCTGAGTCAAGCTTGATTTTTGGTGACTTCATGGAGATGACCTTGTAGCCATTTTCTGGGATTTTCTTTGATTTCCCAGCTTAGTATTCCTGACAGGCACCCATCCATGTATGGACCAGACTCATACCTGCTTAGCTTCCAATCCCACACAAGATGCTGCCTTGTGCAAAACCCACCCTAATTATCCTACCACAGGGGGTCCTTAGTGGGCAGCCACCCAAAGAAATTTACCTCTCCTCGGCAGCCCATTTTTAATATGGAAATACATCTCTACAGCTTAATCACTTCAGAAAAAAATACTTTAATCAGGGGTGTCTGCAAGGTAGGTTAAAATAATATCAAGATGGAGGTCATGACCACTCAGTTTAAGCTGTCCACCTTTTTAGAAGTATTGCAGTAGATGCAAAAAAGGTACAACCAATTGTGAGTTTCTGGCCACGCACCTGACTTTTTGAGCCTCTCTACGGCTGCTTCTAACACCTCTAACAACAGATATATTCCACTTCACATATTATTATTTCCTCATAGGTTTGTATATCGGTGTTTCTCAACTTTGGCAGCATTCAGATGTATGGACTTCAACACCCAGAAAAGCTGGGGAATTCCGGGAATTGAAGTCCACATATCTGAAAGCTGTCAAGATTGCAAAACATTGCTGTATTTGATTGTAATTCTAAGGTATTTGATCATTTCATTTCATTCTATGTATTTTATTTAATTTGTGTCTGGATCTGTTTCACGGGAGGTTATGAAATGTTTCTGCCACAACTGGATGATTTTCTTCTAGAAAATTTTAGGGTCATCCTGGATTCACACAGAAAGTTCCTATCTTCTCCAGAACATTCTGTGTTCAGAATGAAATGTTTTGCCCCTCCATAACTACAGGTAATCCTTGACCTACGACCACAATTGAGCCCAAAATTTCTGTTGCTAAGTGAGACAGTTATGTGAATTTTGTCCCATTTGATGACATTTCTTGCTACAGTTGTTATCACTGCAGTTGTTAAGTTAGTAACGTGGTTGTTAAGTGAATCTGGCTTCTCCGCTGACTTTGCTTCTCAGAAGGTTGCAAAAGGGGATCACGTGACCTTGGGACACAGCAACCGTCATAAGTATGGGTCAATTGCCAAGCTTCTGAATTTTGATCACACGATCATGGGGATGCTGCAAGGGTTGTAAGTGTGAAAAATGGTCATAAATCACTTTTTTCATTGCTGTTGTAACTTTGAATGGTCACTAAATGAACTGTTGTAAGTCGAAGACTACCTGTATTACTTAAATGTCTGTATTTTTAGGACAAATAATACCTGGAAACACCTGGAAACTCTGACAATTAGACTAGAAAATGTGAGGATGGATCCCACCTGCTCTGAGGGTTCTCTGTATATGCTCAAGAACCTTTCTCCAATCCTGAGGTAAACGCTTCCCTCCCCCAAATGTCATCCCTGCCTGGCAAAAACAGGATCCAGGCCTACATTTCTCAGAATCTGGATGGGAATTTCAGGATCAAATGCGCTTTGCGGATTCAGAACAGCCAATGCTCCACTGCAGCTTGACGTCTAATGGAAATTTCTTTCAATCCCTTTGCTCACATCCAGCTGATTTCCAAACCTACATTTTTAAAGTATTGATGTCTGTCTAAACAGGGGAAAAAAGTGCACAACCCATTTCTATCAAGAATTTGCTTTAGGGTTATTTATAAAAGCTGTAACTGTAATAGAAACGCTGCCAAGAAAACATTTAACACATTTCTCCAAATCAATAGTCATTTGCCAACAATATTCACTTACATTTTTTTTTCCTGGATGGAAAGCTTAAAACAAAGTAAACTGCTGGAACCGTTGTATCAATTTTACTCCTTAGAGGAGCAAGGAAAATTTAACCCTCTCCGGACTCTAAAAGAGACCATTTTAAACTTTAATGTTCCTTTTCACTTTAGTAAGTTCAGCTTTCCTCCAGACAAGCTTGCCCACTGCAAAACCTTCGGCTGGATATTGATCACAGAAGGCAAATTCAGTATCAGCCAAGATAGGAAATGAAACAAGAAAGCCTGAAAGCTGCTGTAACTTACAGGTATATTGATTTTTAAGAACATGGCCCCGTTTTGTATAAAATAGTGGGGCAGGGCTGCTTCCCCAAATTATATATTTACATTGTATACGTCCCATTGTGCTACCCAGGCCGTGTATAAAAAGTCTCTGTATTAAAAGGTACAGATTAGATTAATAGGTACAGATTATTAATACTGTGTATCTGTGTATTACAGATTAGGTGAATAGCAGGAACTGCGAGAGGGATCTTGGAGTCCTAGTGGATAATCATTTAAATATCAGCCAACAGTGTGTGGCAGATGACAAAAAAGCCAATGAAACCTAGGCTGCATTAACAGAGGGATAGAATCAAGATCACATGAAGTATTAGTACCGCTTTATAATGCCTTGGTAAGACCACACTTGGAATACTGCATCCAGTTTTGGTCACCATATTATAAAAAAAGATGTTGAGATTCTGGAAAGAGTGCAGAGAAGAGCAAGAAAGATGATTAGCGGGATGGAGGCTAAAACATATGAAGAACGCTTGCAGGAACTGGGTATGTCTAGTTTAATGAAAAGAAGGACTAGGGGGGACATGATAGCAGTCTCCCAATATCTCAGGGGTTGCCACAAAGAAGAGGGAGTCAAACTATTCTCCAAAGGACCTGAGGGTAGGACAAGAAACAATGGATAGAAACTAATCAAGGAGAGAAGCAACCTGGAATTAAGGAGAAATTTCCTAACAATGAGAACAATTAACCAGTGGAACAGCTTGCCTCCAGAAGTTGTGGGTGCTCCATCACTGGAGGCTTTTAAGAAGAGACTGGACAGCCATTTGTCTGAAATGGTCTAAACTCTAGGGCCTCCTGCTTGAGCAGGGGGTTGGACTAGAAGACCTCCAGTCCCTTCCAATTCTGTTCTGTTAAAAGCAGTGAGGATGCAACTGACCGCATGGACCACACACGGTGCAAGATTAAGGAGCCACTACGGAAGGATTTCTCAACCTTGCATGGCTGCACTCTCCCCTACTGTCTCATGACCGCAGGTAAGGGATGCGGCAACCAGCTCACCTTTACACCAGTTGCGGCATTCCATGGTCACATGACTATAAGGTATGACCTTTTGGCAGGTTTCCAGCAAAAAACGCACATAGGAATACATTGATTCACTTAACGACTATGGCATTCACTGAACGATGCCGCATAAACTTAAGACTGGTGGGAAAAAAAGTTATAAAATCAGGTCCGATCACCTGAATGTTATGACTGTCATGACTATGATGGAAATTCCAGGCTCCATTGCATAAGTCGAGGACTACCTGTAGGAGATGGCCGAAAAGAGCAAAGAATTCAAACGGTGGTCTCGGATGATGTGGGTGACCTTTGCTTTTAAAAATCAAGCAAATTCTTTAATATTTCCCAGGGCTTGCTAACAATATGTCTGTTTGGAATTATGCTGTTGGGGTATTTGGACTGGCAGGTTCTGGATGCCCGGGCACCCAGCAATCAAGCTGAAGGTGGTTAAGAAATAGGAAATATAAATAAATAAATTTGATTTTAATTACTCTCACTGGAGAAAGAGGTAATGGCTCCTATGAATTTACATTAGGATTCAAATCCTTATTTTAGTTTATTATTGTAATGATGTAAAAGTGAATCAGAGACAACAGAAGCAGGGTTAGGAAAAACAGGCATCTTGTCTCCAAATTTAAAATGGCCTGACGCCATCCGCTGTTAAATAACCACCAGGCCACAGAAAAGGGACTTCTCAAGCCGGATTTCGCGGAGAAAGGGTTAAACCCCACCAGAAATACCTGAGCCATTTTCTCTGCTACACCTCCAGGACAAACAAGGATGAGTTGTCAAGTTAAATACAAGCACTCAAGTGACGGAATTATAATTTACTTGGTGCTCAATTTAAATTAGTGAGAGGCTATTAAAATATACAGTATAGCGATGGCAATTCATCACGGGCTGTCATGGATGACTTCATCTATTTGCCGGAGTTGCGTGTGTGCCACTAAAGGGAATGAGAGCAAAATCACAGGTCAAATTAAGCTGCAATTCCATTTTAATTCACTTATTTAATCTGCGGCAATATAATTGTCTTTTACAGTATGTACAACTCAGAGGAAATTTGGGAGTTCGATAGGCAGTATACAAATGATTAATCAAATGGACCATTTAAATGCTAGTTAAGAGCAGAAGAAACTCCCAGGAACTGCAGCCTGGCACACAGCCGCACTGCTTGCGATGCACAGGTTGGGCAGCCGGTGCTTCATCGCTGCAGGAAAGCCTCTGGCATCTAACAAGTCTTGACCACGCCGGTGGGATGGAGGCCTTGGAGAAGATGGCCAGGAGCTGGTCACAAACCTCCACCCTGATTTCTTACACTTTTAACACAATTTACATGGGATTTTTTTTTATTGCCATCTATAAATGGAAACAATTTATTCATCTGTCAAAGTGCCGGACCTAAGCATATGCAACAGGGAATATTTTAAAGGATTTAGAGAACTGGCAATCAGATGCAAATAGCCCTCGACTTATGTCCTTTTGTTTAACTCCTTTTGTCCTTTTACGTCCTTCCGTTCAGAGTTACATTGGTATTGAAAAGCGACTTATGACTTGTCCTCAAAGTTACAACCATCGTACTATCCCCACGGTAACATGATTGCAATTTGGGTGCTTGGCAAATGGCTTGCATTCGTAATGGTTGCAGTGTCCTGCGGTCACGTGATCATAATCCCAGCTGGCTTCCAATAAGCAAAGCCCAATATTTACATTTTGGTTCTCACCACCCACCGGGGCACAAAAATGGGAGTGATCAGAACCCTACACCGCCAGGCTGAAGGTCTGCCTACCAGCAAAGATGGAAAACACATCGATTCTCTTCTTGGTCTGTTATGGAGGAGCTCCTGCTGGGTCTTTTTTTGGATTTGATGAAGGCCCACTTGGGATAGGCACAAGGGCTTCCTTGACATGCTTTTTAGCTCTTTCTCTTTTGCCGATAGAAAAACCTTCAGCCCGGTGGTGTAGGGTTCTGATCACTCCCATTTTGTGTTCCAGTGGGTGGTGAGAATCAAAATGTAAATAGTGATCTCTGTGTGTGGGTTTTCTGTAAACTTCAGTGTTAAGGCTTCTGTCTTCCTTAATGTGTACTGCATAGTCCAGGAAGGCCAGACTATTTTCCTTGACATCTTCCTGCATGAATTTGATGTATCTGTCCACAGAGTTGATGTGTTTGGTGAGGGCTTGCAATTCCTGTATTTTAATCTTGACCCAAGTATTCATCCACATACCTATAACAGTGAGTGGGTGGGATTCCTGTGAAGGAGTTTAGGGCTTTGGTTTCTACCTCTTCCATGTAGAGATTGGCCGCAATGGGGGGCACAGGTGAACCCATGGCGCAGCCGTGTTTCTGTCTGTAGAAACCAAAGCAACTGGCTCAAATTTATGATGGTTGGTGTGTTCTGGGGCCACGTAATCACCTTTGGCGACCTTCTGAGAAGCTAAATCAATGGGGAAGCAGATTCACTTAACAACTGTGTTACCAACTTAACAACTGCAGTGATTCACTAAAAATGTGTCAGAAAAGGTCATAAAATGGGACAAAATTCACTTAACAACTGTCTCGCTTGACAAAGAAATTTTGGGCTCAATTGTGGTTGTGTATGCAGTAAAAATATTCGGGGATGGTGAAAAATGAATCTTAAGAGGAAGCAATTTTAAGGAGAATTTGTTGTTCTACCAGAATATCACGATGGAGGAGAAGAATTTGGCAGGGAATTATTGGTAATTCTCCATCAGAAAGAAGCTGGAGAGACAGGCATCAGCCCTGGAGCAGGCCTAAAAGCCTGAGCTTCCATTCTTAAGGCATTTAAGAGACTTAATTTTTGAATTCAATCAAGAGGAAAGAGAAGAAATCACAATTTAACAATCTAATATGAGAAAACTTATGGAATATACTGAGACGCTGACTTCAGATAGTTAAATAATAATCACACCATCAAATTAAAAACTGCACTGGAGAAAGGCCCCCTGAACACTTGTAGAGAATCTGTAGCAGGTTGTTTTTTTTAATGCTAATATAAAGCCACCATTGTCAGTTCTGCAATAGATTAAAAGTCTTTCCTGCCTGTATTCCTCTCAGGACCAAGTTGTACAACCAAGAAAAAAGGAGAAGAGATTGCTTTGTACTTCCTCACTTATAAATTGTGCCCTTCAGTCTGGATGTGTGTTCATTGCAAAAATTGGCTTCATGTAATAAAGTCCTGGAAAAAGAAGACTTTGGGCAGGCGAACGTTTTAAAGCAGATTTGTGAACAAACTTACCTTTACGGCTAGTATTTTCCCACTGGGGACATGGTTTGCTCTGCATCCAAAGAAGAAGACAGTCAGTTTAAAGCAAAGAAAAATCACGATCATATTTTAAGTTTTACACGATGCTTGTTAAAGTTTCTAGCTAATGGCATCCCTGAGCAACTGAAGTTGTATGCTCGGGTGATATATGCAACAAGCCCAGTTCCAGTGAAGCGGGCAGTTCCATACCTGAACAACAAACAACCACAAAAATCAATCCTGTGCAATGTGTGGCTTGTCAAGCTGAATAAAGCGTATCAGCCATGTAACACGCTCAGCTAACAACTCCTCGAGTCTCCCATTCCTGCTGCCTTTCCAGAACGAATGGCCCAGGGTAGACCTGTTGTGACCCAGCGCAGCAAACCCCCAGGAAACGACACACACAACACTTGTCCAAACTACAGTAGGTTTTATCACTAATCAAGGCTTAGTGATCATTCAAGTTCAGAGTTTCTCCCCAAAGTGCTTGTTAACATTCACAAACACTTTGGCCGGGAGTTCAAAGACAAAACAAAACAAACGGATTATGAAGACCTTAATTGCCTCAAATTGCTGGAATTGGCCGAGAGCCCGGACTGGAGTTGGTCCAACTGATAGCAGAGTACAACCTTATATAGTCTTAGGGCGTGGCCCCTCTGCCTGCAGGTTTACCTGTGAGGAGACCTCCTTCTACAAAGCCACTCTTGCCGGCTAGCTGCCCTGCGTGCCCTCGCATCAATCAGAGGCTCCTCCTCTTCACTGGAGTCACTGCTGGGGAGGTGCAGAAGGCCCTGATTGAGTATCGTCCTCTGGCCCTGCGTCCTCCTCGGTCTCGGACTCAGGTGCCGGAGATACAGACTGCTCTTGCCACCTCATGGTCGGTTCTTGGTCTTCCGGATCCATGAGCAGCTGCGCGGGACTTGGGCAAGCCACAACAAGACCTGACATACCTCAGCACAGAAAGTAAGGACCGGCTTAAAAAATTATCCTTGCTAGGCTAGTTCTGGGCCATCAGAACATGTTGTGTCCGTAAGACGGACCTCTCTCAACATAAGGAAATGCCCCCAGAGCCAACTGGATGTTTCTGTGCTCTCAGCTGAATCATGGACTCCAAGTTGGAAGTGGCCATTGAGGCACTCAAGTCAAACTCCCTGCTTTGCGCAGGGATCCAAATTAAAGCATCCCAGACAGACTGGTCCTGCGTCCGCTCGCACACATCAAATGATCAGGAGGCCATCACCCCTTGGGTGCATCGTCAAACCATTCTTGTGGCTGGGAAGTTCTTTTGGCTACAGTTCAGCTGAAAATTGTTTTCCTGTAACTTAAAATAACTTTCACGTCCTTCACTCTGGAACAAGAGAGAGCATGTCTTGGCCTCTCTTGGTGAAGGGTCCTTTCAGGCATCGGAAGAGGGCTCCCCACAGCAGTTCTTCCTGAGGGCTAAGCATACCAGCTTCCTAAGACACAACTTCTGGTCCTCTCATGATCCCGGTTTCTCTTCTCTGAACCTGTTCCAAGTTCTCAGAGTACATCTTGAAATGTGCTTGGTGCCCAGAAGTGCGTACAGTACTCAACATGAGCCCCGGAAATATGTAAAATAAAATGGAGTGATTACTTCACACAGTGTAGAAACCACACATCTTGGAATGGTATTTGAATCATTTTTGCAGTTCGGTTATCCGACTGACTCCAGTCAGTTTTGTAGTCAGCTACCATCCAAAGCTTCTATTAGAAAGCTACGTATTCTCCATTCCAGCTATGGGGAAGCTATGCATCTGACTTCTGCCCTTTAATGAATTTTAAAAAAAAGGTATCTTCCTCTTCCGCAGCGAAAAAAAAATTACTGGTCTTCACAAATGGAATTTTAGCGTTAAAAATTAGCAGTCTGTTAAGTAAATCCTAAAAAACACCGTAAAAAAAATAATTTCAGAGCCAGAATTAACTTTCCTCGAGGGATTCCTGAGAGGCTGACGGTGGAGAGAGCAGAATCATGACATCGGAGTAGGTAAAACGATCCCTAAACTATGAACGGTGGCAAAACATTTTGACTTTCAGATCAGCAGAACGATAACAAAACAGGCTGCTGAGATAGCATGCTTAACGTCTGTTCGCTTAATATGTCCTGCACCGGGCAGTTTGGCAACTTAATTAGCTTGTCAAGAAAGCCGATCTTTTCGTCCCCCTCCTTCCTCTCTGAAGGGGAGGGGGGGCGCCTCTTGTTTTCAAGTGAATTAAAAGGAAAGACTTGATGATTTAATTATGATGCACGCCAAGTCATCCGTGGAAGTTTGGGTTAAATTTCCAGCCAAGAGCAGTACCTGGTTTGGTTTACAGAGCATTGACACTAGCAATTTAACATTTAATTATCATTGTGGAAGGGATCACAAAGCGGATACTGTGCCCGTGGGGCGCAGCGCACCCCTGGATTCTGCAAGCACCACAACTCGCTGGAAGAAGAAAGTAAATGGGCTTATTCCAAGCCGCCACGACATTCACCGCTGTCTTGACCTTCTCCAGCGCATTATCCGTAAAGTGATTAATGGAGTCTGAATGGGAACTTTGGTTACTCGGAAAGAAAACTGGACACCTTAGCAAGGCTTTAATTAACAGCAAACCCTTCCAGGTCGGCTAGCAGCTCCTGCAGTAATTACCTGTCCCAAGAAACTTGCTGGAAAACACATTCAGCCCTAACTGAGGAACCAGAAGTTGACGTTGGCCGTTTAAATTATGAACCTGCTCTCATGGTTCAACCACCCAGCGCAACCTAGTCTTGCCCAGAAGACTGCTCTGGTGCAGCAATCCCACGCCACTGCCTTCAAGAACAGAATACAGAATAATAAGAGTTGGAAGGGACCTTGGAGGTCTACTAGTCCAACCCTTTGCTTCAGCAGGAGGCCCTATACCACGGGGGTCATATTCGTGGCGTCACGTTGCCGTCACGTGGCATTTTGCAATGTTTTTTCCCTTCACGGAGCAGGGGCGGGCGTGGCCTGCGCGTGACGCATCCGGCCCATGAACCGCCAGTTTGACACCCCTGCCCTATGCCATTCCGGACAAATGCCTGCCCTGTTTCTTCCTAAAAGCCTCTAGTGAAGGAGATGGCTGATGACCCACTTATGGAGCCCTAGAGATACGGGGGGGGGGGGGGATGTGCAGCTTCCCCTGGCAAAGTAAGTAGGGACAAGAGTTTCAGAGCCTGGTTGATTGGAGCAACCGATGACCTGCAGCTGCATGGCTGATACAAGTTTGGATGGTTTCTATGCTTGCAGTATTAATACAGCCCCTCCTCCAGGGAGATGGGCCATCTAGAAACATGAAATAATAATAATAATAATAATAATAATAATTTCAGCTGTGCTTATGTCTATGTGGAGATGGCTCTGTAGAATCCCTAAGCCATATGCTCCTTTGTTGTTCTCTCTATAGGGAATCATGGGAAAGATATATTTATCTTATTTTAAAGAACTACCCTGGTAGAGTGCACATGTGTATCTGTCTCTGCTTCTGTCTGACTAAAAGCCCCGACATATCTTTCCAGGTTGCCAGATTTTGTATTGTCATTTGTTGTATCGGTCCTACCTAGGGTTGACATTTAGATATTTAGGTTGACATTTCAGAATTTTGGTCATTGCCAACGCTATTTGTAGTACAGTTACTATAACAATGTATTTTATGACATTTTATTGCTTTTTAAAGTTTTATCAATAGTTCCAGGTCTACGTATTTTATTGTTGTGCTTTTTGACCCCAAAGCCATAATAAAGGCTTGATTTGATAACTCGTGTGTAACTAACTTTTAGCAATGCTATGGAGTTTCCCACTTTCTGGGGAAATGGAAAATAAAAGCTGAAAGGAAGACTGGGAGCGCTGTTTTTCTTTTGACAGAAATTGTGTTGAATC
>QLTV01001543.1:364157-380170 GCA_003457575.1 Thermophis baileyi
ATATTATATTATTATATTAATTATATTATAATATTATTATATTATAATAAATATAATACAATACAATACAATACAATACAATACTATTATATTATATTATATATAATATATGATATAATAATATATACTATAATAATATAATAATATATCCTGGGTGAACCTCCTGCAAGCCAACCACCAAGCTCACACAGCACCAAGGACTCCACAATCTGAGCTACAGATATTTTCTGTATATCCTGAGTTACAGGTATTTTCTTCTACTGGAATATTAATATGATGAAAATATAATTTGTGACAACTACGGACTGATTACTCCAAGAATATAAAACCCAGGAAAGGTGAACAGCTCCTTGGAGTATGAAATAAATCACTCCCACAAAGAAGGCAGAGCTTCTTTGAAATTAGAAGGGCATCTTCCAGTCCCTGTTCCTGTGACTCTCATTCATTCATTCATTCATTCATTCATTCATTCATTCATTCATTGCCAATGGCCACCCATCTTACCACAAGAAAAATGGGAAGCTTTCCTGTTTCCACAAAGCATTTTGTGGATGGGGCACCCAGCCATAAGAGTACAGCTCAGATAGGATTTTTAAAATTCCTTTCTTAGTATAAACCAAGCTTAAGAAAGACAATTTCCCCCATCAAGAAAATAACAGCACAGAATTCCCTTGCCAAATGCTACCTATCGGGGTTCGTTATGCTGAGCTATTCTGCAAAGAAAAGAACAAGATGCAAAGAACAGCTTTAAGCAGCATTGGCACAATTGTGTCAAATATTCTATTAAACTTGACTATTGCCCACGTCTCCAGACGCTTGGCATCCTGGAAGGACCACGGTCCGTTTGGCATCCCTTGGAAAACTCAAAGGCTTCTCTGCAGGGCCTTCTGACAAAGCAGTGTGCCCAGACGTGGTAAGAAAACTATTTTGGGCATGGAAAGACAGACGGTGTGATCAAATGAATGCACACTTCATGTGAGCAAAACCTGCCACACTTCCCTTCCCTTCCCCTCCCCTAAATCCTAGTAGGAAAGTTACAACATGATATATCCACAAACACAACTGGTGAAATAAGACAAGCTGCTGAAAGCTTTTTCACTTCTATTGTTTCTACTGCCAACTCTGCACTTCAAGGCCAAGAATGTTGGTGGCTTAGGACAACCTCGGTCCCTTGAAGATGGGTGGACTTCAGTGCTGGCTGGGGAATTCTGGGGGTTGAAGTCCACACAGCTTCAAGGAGCTGCGCTTGAGAAACGCCGGTTTAGAAAAACCATTAGCCTGGAACTGCAGGTAGTCCTCGACTTACAACAGCTCTTTTAGTGACTAGCAGTGGCACTAAAAAAAGTGACTTACGATCATTTTTCACACTTATGACCACATCCCCATGGTCACGTGGTCAAAATTCAGACGCTTGGTAACTGACTCACATTTATGATGGTTGCGGTGTCCTGGGGTCATGTGATCCCCTTTTGCGACCTTCCGAGAAGCAAAGTCAATGGGGAAACCGGATTCATTTAACCACTGTGTTACTGATTGAACAACTGCGGTGATTCACTTAACAACTGTGGCAAGAGAGGTCGTAAAATGGGGCAAAACCCACTTAACAATTGTCTCGCTTAGCAACGGAGATTTTGGGCTCAACTGTGGTCGTAAGTCGAGGCCCCCCTGCACTTCCAGCACTGAGGTAAAGGTTGGGCGCTTCTTTAACCGGCTCGTTGAAAGCAGGCATGAGGGAGTGGTGGTCCAAAGTAGGACCCTCTCCCGATTAAAGCTTATTCTTCTCAAATTAAGGGCCAGGGAGCATCGGTGGATCTTAAGTCCCAACATTCGGAACACAGAGAATGAACCCGAAGAAGGAAATGGGTAGCTGTGGAGGCCTCTATAGCAAGCTAAGACCCCTCCAATCAACTCCAGCATTTGTTCTGGATGCCACAATATAGCGGGCAGCTGTTGCCTTGGCTCCATGAAATGTTCCTCCCCGAAAGCCCTCAGTGCTCAGAAACCCCTGAATCTGACCCACATGGAGCCCGGCCCTGCCAAGACCGAGCGGAGCTTTAGTGAACGAAAAGCTCATCAATCTCGTTCAGGAGATGCTCAGTGTCTCTAAACATTACACATTGTGCAAAGACAGGAGGGTCACCAGCTGTAGATGACCTGCAGCAAACCAAACCCAGACTCCGTTCCAGGCCTTCTCTGGGCAGATTGGATTTAGCTCTCCGCTAATGGGCCGAGTTTTGAGAGTTTTAAACGGCAATATTTCCATGCACCGAAACGGCCGTGTGAAAAGAAGAAGAGGTTTCCAGAAAATTAGCACTTTGACAGTTGTTGCCTTCTGTAATAGGCGAGCCCATTAGCTGACTTGCTGGCTGTTAAAAAAGGACATTCAGAAGTGAGCAGCCTCATTGGACCTCTGCTCATTCAAAGCCACAAGCGATGCCAACCTGCCTTCTCTCCAAAAATCCCACCACAGATGCTTGAATGAGGACCACAAAATGATTTATTATTAACTTGAAGGCGCCCACAGGCTGTTTGCCTCTAAAATGGACTTTTCCAAGAATGCAAGAGCAGCCCCCACCCCCACCCCCCAGGCAAAGGGTGGAAAGATAAAAAGATTCCTGACGTGACAAGACAGCCCCATAATGGGGTGAGGTGGGAAGCAGTGGGGAGGAGAGAACCCCAAAAAGAGGAAGAGAGGTTCTAGCCTAGAATCTCAATCTGTTTTGTGTGTTCTCGCCAAGGAGTTTTGTGTGTTCTCGCCAAGCATAGAGTGGTGATGTAGGACGATCATTTCTTATCAAAGGAACAGTGTTATCTCCACAAACGAAACAAAGTCCTGCTTCTTTGCCAAACTTGACAAGAAGATGTTGCAGAATGTTTCTTGAGATGCCAAAAAGCTGGGTTAGCCACACGAGAGTGGCCTTGCGATCTCAATTCAGCGCAGATCAAAGAGACTTGCTTAATCAACAGGGCTAATCCCGGTGGCAGGACAGGAGAAAGCCTCAGGTCAAATTTCTTGAGGTTGTCTTAGTGACGTCTCCTTCTGTTCCTTAGCAAAACCCCTAGTTTATTTTTAAATCGAGAACAACTTAACTTTTTGCTGAATCTTCAGGAGGAGGAGTACAGAGTGCAACAAAACAAGTTTAATTTAAGAATCAACCAGTTTCTAATTAAACTGCCACAGGCAGCTGGTTGGATAAGTTTTAATCAGTTTCAGTCACCTATTGATTGGGATGCTGAAGCTTAAAAATTAAAAGTAAAAGTAAAAGATGATTTGGGAATTGCTGCATCTCAGAACAACAGTGCAGCCCTCGGTAAATAACTCCTCTTTTAACCATCAGCTAAATGAACACTTCAATACCGCAGCACAAAGTCTTCTGCAAAATTACTTTAACTAACAAGCAGAAATTTATCAGCTTCAGCCAAAATCAATGCCGAAATCAATTTGAACACTGGTTGTGTCTAAAGGGGCTCATTGGCAATTTACGGAAATTACACCATGTAAATGTCTGTGCTTTAATTGAACAGTTTCATCAACTAGGCCGTGATTGCTGTCCATTTATTTATTTTCTTTCACCGCAGCACTTCTTCAACAGAAGCGATGGGTTTTGTCAAGACGAGGGGAGACACTTCGTCTTCATTTTATGCACTTTTGTGCGTAACCGATTTTACGAGCTGGGCCACCAACGGCTGGGGTCAGTGGAAACAAGGGAATTGCAACCCCTGGCCAGACTTGCTTAACCTGTAACAATGGTCCCTGCAAATTCTGGGGGACGGTAACCCGTTAGACCAGGAGTCTCCAACCTTGGCAACTTTAAGCCTTGCTGGCTGGGGCATTCTGGGAGTTGAAGTTCGCCAGGCTTAAAGTTGCCAAGCTTGGAGACCCCTGTGTTAGACAAACACGAGAGAGCAGGAACAGAGGAAGACAGAGCGGCTCAAGATGTCCTGGAAGAGAAAAAGAGGAAGGTGGGTGGCTTCTTGTCTGGAATACAGAAAAAAACAAAGATTGTTTGCTAGGTCAAATTAAGAAGGATATAATAGAAGAGCTGCCCTGCTGAGCCAAAAGGCTCTTGAGCAATTATTATTTATTTAGCGTATGATAAGAACATGGCCAAGAGAAGCAAACATGTACACACAATCCACATAGTTATATAGAAAATGTCGACGGGGGGTACAGCAGTGGCTTCAAAACTGGATATATATCGAGCAATTTCTAGCAGCAGTTGGCACCTGGAGCCACACGAGACGAGGCCAAAGACTGTGTTCCTCTCCTTAAACAGAAGGCGCCCTGCTGCTTAAAGACACCCCATCAATTAATTCTGTCCACGGTAGATGTCTAAGTCGCTTTCATCACATTCACACAAACATGCAAACTTTCTGCTTGAAGACTTCTTGACTCTTGCCCCCAACAATCTGGGTCCTCATTTTACCCACCTCGGAAGGATGGAAGGCGGAGTCAACCTTGAGCCAGTGAGATTTGAACCGCCGAACTGCAGCTAGCAGTCAGCTGAAGTAGCCTGCAGTACTGCACTCTAACCACTGCGCCACCTCAGCTCTTGTAGGTCATCTAGTCCAAGCAGGAGACCCTACCATTTCTGACAAAGCTTCCAGTGATGAAGCTCCCACAACTTCCGAAGGCAACTTCTGTTCCATTGGTTAATTGTTCTCACTGTCAGAAAATTCCTCTTTATTTCCAGGTGGGATCTCTCTTTGACAAACTTCCATCCATTACTTCTTTTTCTTGCGCTAAGGTGCTTTGGAGAATGGGTCAACCCNTCTCCCCTGGTCCTTCTCTTCACTAGACTAGCCATGCCCAGTTCCTGTAACCGTTCTTCATATGTTTTAGTCTCCAGTCCCCTAATCTTCCTGGTTGCTGTCCTCTGCACTTTTTCTAGAGTCTCAATATCTTTTTTATAGTGTGATGACCAAAACTGGATGCCATACTCCAGGTGCGGTCTAACTAAGGCTTTATAGAGTGGTATTAGTACCTTACTTGATCTAGATTGTATCTCTCTGTTAATACAACTTAGGGTTGCATTGGCTTTTTTGGCTGCCGCTGCACACTGCTGGCTCATATTTAACTGGTTGTCCACTAAGACTCCAAGATCCCTCTCACAGTCACTGCTATTAAGCCTGGTTTCACCCAGTCTATATGTGTACTTTTGGTTTTTATTACCTAAGTGTAGGACTTTACTTTTCTCTACATTGAATTTCATTTTGTTAGATAGGGCCCAGTGTTCAAGTCTGTCAAGATCCATCTGGATCTTGAGCCTATCTTCCAGGGTGTTGGCTATTCCTGCCAGCTTAGTATCATCTGCAGGTTTGCCCAGGTTAAGTTGCGAATTATGAATTTTGATAATTGAAACCCAACCACCCTTGCAGAAAGCCTCAGAAAATACTTCTGGTGCTGAGAGCTCCATCGGATCACAAGGGCTAGGAGGTCATTTGTAGTTGTGTCCTGCTTGTGAAGGTCCCAGAGACAGCTGGTGAGCTGCTGATAGAAAACAGAAAGGACCTGCTGGGTTGGATTTAGCAGGGCAATTCTGAAATCTGGGCCAAATTACCAATGTTAAAATGCTACATGATTTTGCAGAGAAAAATATGCAGAAGAGTTTGCAAAATATGAGAAAATGCTAGGTGTTATTTACCACTGACAAGTTTCAAATGATACCAATAAGGTGTCTCTGTTATAAACAATTTAATGCCATTTTTCCTCTGTACAAATTTTAAAGAGGGGACACCGCCCTATAAATCACTGTTAGCATATTTCAAGGAACCCAGCAGCCAATTTTTTTTTGGGGGGGGGGAGAGTCTTAGAGCTGTGTAAATCACCCTTAGTTTAAAAATGTGGAAGAAAGCAAACCTAGTGCTGTGTTTGGCCTTTCCCATGAATTATTTTTCAAAAAAGCAATTTAAGTAAATACCCTGGATGCGGCAGTATACAAATACTTTCCAATATACATATACACAACAGTCTGCACTTTCCATCATACCTGATTTTCAAAAATATCTGAAGGGTAGAAAAAAAAAATTACAATACCTAGTTTAAATTAGGTGGAGTAATAAATCTGTAGCCTAACTACCCTGGCTTCACCCCTTAGAAAGAAACTCGGCTGCAATCAACTGCAATTTACAATCGGCAGACCATTCCTGGCAACTGTAAGCAGCGGTGGGAATTCAGCCTCTCCTGTGCAGGATTCCAGGGGGAACTTCTGGGAAATAAATAGGGGAGGAAGAGGATGGCCAGCCGAAGGGTGGCCGGTCCAAAGGTGCTGAAGGCACGGAGGCTGGAAGCCCAGGGATGTGATTGCCTCCATGTGCCAGCCGTTCGCCCAGAGGCTCATCTATTGCACCAGCAGGGATAAACTCTTTATGTTCTTTATTGAACTCTTCAGGTTTAGGGAGAGGAAAAATGGAATTCTGAGATGACCGTGTGCTTGAGCATAAGGGAAAAGAGGTTACTAGTCTTCTCCAGCAAGAACCATTTCGCAACAGAAATGTAGCAGAAAATACATGAAATGTGTATTAACCGTGAGGAGCAAACTACGTTAATTAAGAAGTACATCAATTATTAAAATATATAATTTAAAGAGACCCTCAGTTTGGTCTCTTTTCTTTTACGGTCAAGCACATGATCATCTCAAAATTATATTTTTTCTCTCTCCTTAAACCTGAGGAATTTAATAAAGGACATTTATCTCTGCTGGTGCAGTAGCTCAGCCTCTCCAAAACAGCTGCAATTTCTTCTCTACCTACGATGTGGCATCGCAGTGCCCGGGGCCAAACCCTTGAAGCTCTTGTGCTGTTTAGTGGCTGCCAAAAGACTGACTTCGGGCAAGGTGAGTCTTGAAAGGCCCTGGGGAAAGAGGAAACCTTCTCAGGTGCTGGCCAGGTGCCGTCCCTCCTTGGTTCTTCCCTAGCTGCTAGCTTCAAAAAGCACACCATCCCTTAGTTAAGAAAATGCAAGAAATAAGCTAAACACAAAGCTAAAAGCTATAAACCACCTTTTCTTTAAACAAACAAACAGAAGGACCCCCCCCCCACAAAATGGATTCAGCAAGTTCTCCTTAGAAATATTGCTATAGAAATATTGATTTTTTTTACTCAACTCAATTGACTGAAAAGTTGTTTGTATAGCAATATTGGCCCAGGCAATCCACTGGAACAATTTTGCTGCACAGAGTAATCAAGTGCATTTCTGAAGTATAATTATATTGTCATAAAAACGAAGCCAAGATAACCTTCTCTTTGAGCAATAAACCTACAGCGGCAGTAAAACCGTAAGAGAGACACAGATAGCCAGAACTCCGTGATAGGGTGCCTTCCGAAGAGCCCAGACCCTCCCCACACTTGCTGCTCTTCCCTTAAGCTATGGTTAGCACGAAAGTGATCAATATCTCAATCTCCATAAACTATTTCAATAATAGTTAGTTCACCTGGAAACAGAAACTGAATGTTTCTGCTCAGCGACCTGAGACTGCCTCCTTGTTGGTTGAACGCGGGTAATATTTCATTGCCATAATGGATACGACTCAGCGCAGGGTTTTAGCAGGAGGCGGACAAACACACATTCTTCAGTTACAAATCAATATACACTCAATAAAAAAAAAAAAAAAAAAAAGCCCAGGATGTGGGATGCTGGCGGTCAAAAAATACAAAACGTGTCACCAGGAGCAGTTATAATTAATTTATTTGACAAAAGAATCATCGATTCTCTCCAGCGAAGGACCCACAGCTGAAGTGGCTGCTAACCAAAACCAACCCAAGCTGCCTGTAAGCAGAGCTTCAGTTCAGCTTTGCCTGCAACAGAGATGGGTTCTCCTCAATGTGCCAGGGACGTAGGAAGAGGGCAACTATTTCCAATTATTTGCATTACACGTGCGGTGAGGGGGACAATGAAAGGAGCCTGTCGACACATCCTGAAAGCTGGCCATGACTTCTGACCAGTTAGCCAAGGCTACCCCTAAAAGCCAGAACCCGTTTTGCTTTCTCAGCCCAGAAAGGCCCACCAAATTTATTGGCATTTTGGCAAGGCTCCTGGCACCCCACACAGCCACACTAACCCATATGCCTGATCTAAGGGGTGCAAATTTGTACGCGCTTGAGGTTGCCACGCCAGTGGTGGCTACAAAAACTAGATAATTTCATGAAAAATGTGATGGCCAACATAAGTCAATAAAAGTGTTTTTTTTTCTCAAATTATAAAAGAAAATAAAATGACCCAAAGGTGTTTTTTCAAAAGACAATTGGACTTTCTCTGCTTTTCCTTGAAGACGCTTTGCTTCTCATCCAAGAAGTTTCTTCAGTTCAGGTTTTTTTTCAAGGAAAAACAAAGAAAGTCCAGTTGCCTTTTGAAAAAGCACCTTTGGGACAACCGTGGCCTCGATGACAGAGGATCTCCACAGACAAAAAGAAAATGACACAACCTCAGAAAGTGTCTTGTGTGCTGAAACCATCTGTCTCTGGATGAAATCTTGATCACCATTCACCCCCCCCCGAGGTCCTTTTTTTTAGTGAATTTTACTTTACTTGAGGAATATGTCCCATATCCTACTGTAGCCTTCTAAGTGGGAATGTTTGTGGACTTAAACCAGCGGTTCTCAACCTGTGGGTCGCGACCCCTTTGGGGGTCGAACGACCATTTCACAGGGGTCGCCGTGCGCGTTAGCCCGCCATTTTGGTGCCACCATCACTGCAGGGGTGAAAAGGTCCCGGTTCAGCCGTGCCTGCGGGTCGCTGGACAGCTGGTAGCCCGGACGCCGCCATTTGGGTTCTTCTACCCTCTGCGCATGCGCAGAATGCTTTGCGCATGCGCAGAGGGTAAAAGAACCCAAATAGTGGCATCCGGGTGGGTGGGCGGCGCCTCGCGCTACCTTGGTGACCGGCTCTACGGTGACCGACAGGTACGAGCGAACCAGGAGCATTTCATCCCTGCTCATTCCCCAGGGCGGCGGGGGGGTCGCGGAATTAGAAAGGTTGAGAACCACTGACTTAAACTGTTGCAAGAATAAAGGCTTTCCCGTCAAGACAACCATCTCTTTGTTACTGTAAATCTTAATTTGAGGGATCCTTGGTGCTCTCTGAGCTTGGTGGTTTTCTTGCAGATGTTTCATTACCCAAACTAGCTATCATCATCAGTGCTAATCATAAAATCTTAATATGTTAAAATTAATAGAGGTTGGCGCAGTGGTTAGAATGCAGTACTGCAGACTAATTCTGCTGACTGCCAGCAGTTTGGCAGTTTGATCCTGACCGGCTCAAGGTTGACTCAGCCTTCCATCCTTCCAAGGTCGGTAAAATGAGGACCAAGATAGTTGGGGGCAAGAGGCTGACTCTGTAAACCGCTTAGAGAGGGCTGTAAAGCACTGGGATATAAGTCTAAGGGCTATTGCTATTTATGTAGAGCAGTGATTTGGGAAATTGGCTAAGAGAGTTTGTGGCACAACAGGAAGGATGTTTGAGTGGGAACAAGTATATATAACAAAGTTGGGAGAGGCGGAAGCAGAATAAGACCATCAATGCAGCTGTCAAGACCAGCGGGGTTCAGTGAATACATCTCTTACTTTCAAAATCTATGAATAGCCACAGAATAATTTCCCTGTCCTGAAAGGATCTGTGACATACCCCAAATTCCTCTCTTTCCTGTCTGGAAGGTTTCCCCCACCTGCCAATCAGGACTTCCACTGCGATGGGTCAAGCCAAGAACAAGAGGGCAAACGCATTTGGAGGGAGTAGCTGGAAATCCAGATCCTTACTGACTAACCGGAGAAATGTCCTGTTGGAACGAGACAGCTCCCGGAAAGAACAATAGTGTGTAGTTACATGAAGTTTATCAACTGCTTTTAGCATCTAATCGGAAGAAAGGCAGCAGCTTACATTCCATTGCCACAGCTGAATCAGATAATCCATAACAACTTCATTATGAACAAACTTCCCGGGATATTAATTTACTTGCATTAATGGCAGGATTCTCAAAAGGCTCTCGCAATTCCCATAATGGTAAAGGAAGCTCATGCAGATCCACCACAATTAGTCTTTGTCATCCAATTCCAAGGAAGCTGTCAATACAGCGGAACGTTGCCTGGGCTTTGCTAATGGCCTGGGCGAAGGTGAACAAGCTGAAATTAAATCTGGACAAGACAAAGGGGCTGTTTCTTGGTCAATGGGAAATCAGGATCAGCTATGGGGAATGAAGCGGCTCCTAAGGTTTGCAGCTTGTGAACGTCCTTGGATCCTGCCCAGTTCACAGGGCCGTTGTGGCAGGCAGCATATTTGCACATTATGGTTCATATATCACCTTTTGACTCTTCGTGAGTCAACCAGACTAACTAGGGTTGCCTATGCTTTCGTCATATCTTATTAGACTATTCCAACGTGTTTCATCTGGGGCTGCTCTTGAAGAACCTCTGGAAACTTAAAGGAGGATGTTTGCCAAGCTTGTGTAACGTCCACAAAACAGAAATGGCTTAGGGTTAATAAGTGTCAATCCTATGTGGCTGAAATGAGTCCCGGCTATCCACCGCATGAGAAGACAGGGCGGGGTGCTAATAACGTAATGTTCGACTAAACCAATTATTCATCTACCTCAACAGTTCATCTACCAATAAAAACAAAGAGAATAGCTATAATTATGCTATCATGTTGGCATGCACTCTGAAGCACAAATTGTGGCGCATCAAAACAGTGTTGTCTTTTTCTGGTATCAGACACAGAATTATTCTTCATGTTTGCACATAATCTTTGCTAATAGCCATTACAATTATTTCTGGCAAAGTTGCCACAGATGGATTGCGCCTTACATGCCTATTATCATATTTTCCATACAGTATTGTCATTTAGAAAGTATTTTTACTTTCTGAAAATATTGTTCATCACAATCTTTGCTGGTTGCGAGAGAGCCTGTAATCCTGTTATAAATGTTAGCCTAAATGTATACAAAACATCCTAGAAAAAGGGTATTCCATCTTCTTCATTTAAAATAAAAAGTTTATCAATTTAGAAACAGTATTTTTAGTCCACAATGGCAATTTTTTTGATCCTGCACTAAGATTTATCTAAGATTCAGATACTGTCAACGAAAAGGGTGTATGAAAAGCTACTTTTCTAGACATAATTTGGTTATGAAGGCAGCTCCAGCAAACATTAAAGATCATCCGCATTTCGTAGAGGGAGAAAAAAAGGCCAGCCACCTTGTGACATAATTTTGGGGAAAGGAAAATGTCTCTGCCTTTTCTTTTCCCCAAAGTTGGAGTGAAGGGGAAAAGGGGGGAGAGGGACACTCACTTGTAAACGGTTCCTCCATTGCCGTGCCCAAGGATGTCTCGATACCGTATGTCTTGTTCATTCATCTCCACCAGGAAGAAAGAAAAACAAAAGAGATGTCAGGCTGGGGGTGCAAGTGTCAAGGAGAAGCCACTCTCGGCCATAAACAACCCGCCGTCTGGGTCATTTCAAGTTCAGCTGCAAGAACAAGGAGATCAATACAACATTTGCTGTCCAATTTATAAAAGACAATACCAGGGGACAAAGTGATGGAAAGTTTAATGACAATTTGTTTGCCTGGGTCATTTCATTAAAGTTTGATAAAAGGTGTCAAAATGGAATGATAACATAGCTCAAGAGGAGCAGGGCACCGACCTGGAGGGGAGCGGAAGGCTCTGGAGCTCAAAGCCTCACCACAAGACCTGGGTCAGGAGGGGACTGGATAGTCCCTCAGCCAATGCTCTGACCTGGAAGAAGCCACAGACGAGTTCCTGAAACCTGACAGGTTTTGCTCTAACACAGGGGTGTCAAACTCAAGGCCCACGGGCCGGATCCGGCTCATGGGGTGCTTAGATCTGGCCCACGGGGCCGCCCTGGAAACAACGAAGGACCGGCCCGCAGTGCCTCTGCCAGCGAAAACGGGGCTCAGGAGTCCGATTTCTCTGGCAGAGCGCTTGGGCCACCACAGGCACCCCCGACACGAGTGACGTCGAGCTGGCCACGCCAACCCTGGTCACACACACACCCCCCGAGGTCAAACACAACCCTGATGCAGCCCTCAATGAAATCGAGTTTGACACCCCTGCTCTAAAGCTAGAGAAGAGCCACAAGAACACGCTGCTCAAATGGCCAGGAAGGATGGATGGGCTCACCTGGCTCAACACACCTCACCGAAGTGGCACACACCACTCACTTTGCAGGTAAGCACTCAATTCTCAGTTCACATGCACTCTTGTTGTGCAGCCACCTTCCTTTCCCACACGCAAAGTCCAGCAGGTAAGCCACCAGCCCAATTACACTGGTACAACAACCCAAAGGTCAAAATTAGCCCCTTGAATTATGTTCAGAAGGTAACAAGGGGTCAATTTGGCAATCAGCTCTCAGTGAATATAAAGGAGTAAAGCCACCTCATGAAAAACCAAACTCTCCGCCATGAATTTTCTTGAGTAAAAAAAGCTTTTGTAGAAATATGATGTGAGAAACAAATCATGTGCCAGAACAACAATGATGAAAATAATCTACTGGAAGGCTATAAAAAGGCTCATCTTAAAATGCCTTTTGCTGCACTTCAATGCAATGATTATATAGCCGAGGAAATGTTTTTTTCAGGTCTAAAACTTGGGCAATCTGTGATTGTTAGAAGCACAATGCCACAAAAATGGCCATTTATTTTGCATATTTAGTTTGTTGCAGTAAACTTACTGTTTAGAAATTAATCGACAGACAACGGACACTCATGAATCAAAACAAATGTTTGTACAATGGGGGTTGTTTTCTAAATGATTTTTCCCCTTTCAGGAAAACAGGCCAAGAAGTAAAGACCAACCAGTACACTATTACCACAAACACATTTTACAAAATACTATGTTTTTAGAAGACAGCTTTCAGAGTTAAGGACCCAAGAACACCTTCCCTAACGTGATGCCTTCCAGAAGTCTCAGGACTGCCACTCGCTGAAATGCCAACCAGCGGTTTGAACTTAGAAAGCTGCTTTTCTGGAGATTTTCCAAGAATCTTTCTGCTCCCCAGGTCAGAAGAATGGCACACAATGGTTCAGATTAAAAGAAGTGAGGGACACCATCCTTAAGTATTTCTCCTCAAGAAGCAAGGAACTCCATATATGAAAAAAAATACTAGTTTTTGGTACTGTCAGGAGTGGCTCTTGGGGAAAAAGAGGGTCCCAAAAGAAAAGGCAGAAGTAAGTGAAATGTAAAGTAGATGAAGAGTGAAAACAGAATGAATGCAGGAAAAGAAATCCTAAATGATAACATCTTAGAAGACCGATTAATCTCCCAACAGGATAAATGGACATCAAGGAAGGATGTGAAAACAGCTTGAAAAGAATTGTGTTATAAAGGGTTGCAGAAGCGTACGAGTATGCCAAAAGGAAAAATTGACTGATTTTAATCTCTTAATTCTTAATGCTGAAGTTTTTCATTTTTTTAATGTTGTGACTGTTTTATATTGTTTTTATATTGTTGTAAGCTGCCCAATCACTTGACAGTGAGATGGAATGAATAAATGAATGAATGAATGAATGAATGGAATGGCAATAGAACTTAGACTTATAATACCTCTCCATAGTGCTTTACAGCCCTCTCTAAGTGGTTCACAGAGTCAGCCTCTTGCCCCCAACAATCTGGGTCCTCATTTTACCCACCTCGGAAGGATGGAAGGCTGAGTCAACCTGGAGCCAGTCAGGATCGAACTCCTGGCAGTGAGTCAGCCTGCAATGCTGCATTCCGAGTACTGTGCCACTGTGCATCTTCATAATAAAATAATGAATATGAAAAAGGATTGGAGAAAGGTTGTGGAGAAAAGGGAGAGGGGATATGAGCTGTAAAAATGGGGCATATGGGGCAGAACTCCATTTGCAACAAGGATTTCTAGATCTCCTCTGCAAAAGAAAAACAGTCAAGCATCACAAACACACACACACACCTTGATTTATGTATTTATGGATACATTTCTAAAGTATGGTAGTGGTGACAGTAGAGGTGTTTGGCTGGGGACACAAAGGTTTGTGTATTTTTTTATGTTGATGATGCTGGGTTGTTAGCTAAGAACCGAAAGATTATTTGCAGCAAACGTTAGATTGTATCATAGAACAAGAAGTATGGATTTGAAAATCAACAATATCAAAGATGAAGTTAGTGATTTCGGAGACGGAAAGAATAGAACGAATGCAAGTTGCAAACCATGGAAAACTTTAAAAATAGTACATGAATTGGTTTAGCAGTATAGAGCACTTATTAATAAGGGGGAAATGGATGGAGAAAGCTTTGGTTTATGCAAATGTTAATGGAAAAGTTGTAGATTATATAGTTAGTGGTGAGGAAGGGAACATCAAAAGAAGCAAAAATGAAACTATATTTCTGCTGGCTTTGTGATACGTAAAGCGAGATGCAGTAGAGAATGAACAAAGATGAACCCGTATGGACTGCGTAGGAAAGCAAGCAGCCATTGAGAGAAGCTGGTTAGTAAGATCTGATCGTGTAGCACAGTCTTCCTCAACCATTGCAACTTTTAAGACGTTGGTTGGGGAATTCTGGGAGTTGAAGCCACGTCTTAAAGTTGCCAAGGTTGACAAGCCCTGGTACGGAAAGAACAAATAAAAATCAAACTACAAAACAAATGAACAAAGAAAGAATGGAATGAGGGGATGGATAAAAGTGAGAAAGTTGTGATTGAATGGAGTTAATGTGTTCCTCAAAAAGAAACGTGAAAAGTTTAAAGAAGAAAAAGCAGAATATGCACAGGGTGGAAGGCATTATTTCCTTCAAGGAAATAATAATATGGAAAGACAGAGTGAGTAGTGCTGACATAAACTAGTAACTTCCTTCCTTCCTTCCTTCCTTCCTTCCTTCCTTCCTTCCTTCCTTCCTTCCTTCCTTCCTTCCCCTTTAATTTCTTAGGCTTCCCATTTCTGATGCCTTTTCTGCAGTCTACATAATGTTGCCCACCCTCACTGGGACAGCCGTGACGGATGATGTGAGTGGGAGCATTTAGTTACGCAGAAGCATGTGAAGAGAAACTTCAAAAGGGCACTGAGGATGGAACCCATTTGCGGTATCAAAGCAAGAAATAAGCTAAAATTGGCTATTTTGCAAAATTATTTCCACATCAACCTATTTCTTACCTTAATCTCTTTTGGGTCAAGTGGTGGGTAGTAAATGGCTCACTTATTTACCACTTCTTTAACCACTCTAGGAGTTACAGCAAATATCCTTCAAAGCTTGGCTCTCCATTCTTAGTGGTGGAACCCAAAGACCCAAGAACCAACACACCAGAAAGATGTTTGATTACATTTTCAAAAGAATGACCGGAACCAAGTGGGCCTTAGAACTTTTCCAAACTTCCAAATCGTATCTCACCCGAAAACATATACAGTAGAACATAGAATAATAGGGTTGAAAGGGACCTTGGAGGTCATCTATTCCAACCCCTTGCTCAAGCAGGAGACCCTATACCATATCAGACAAATGGCCATCCAACTCTTCTTTGTAACCTCCAGTGATGGAGCATCCACAACTTCTGGAGGCAAGCAATTCCACTGATTGTTGTTCTGTCAGGAAATTTGTTCATAATTCTAGGTTGGATCGCTCTTTAATATTTCACCAGGTACTTCTTGTCCTGCTCTCACGTGCTTTCGAGAATAGATCGACCCCCTCTTTCCCGTGACAGCCCTTCAAATATTGAAAGACTATCATATCACCCCTAATCCTTCTCTTTGTTAGACTAGGCATATCGAGTTCCCACAACCATTCATCATATGTTTTATCCTTTGGTGCCCTAATCATCTTTGTTGCTCTTCTCTACACTCTTTCTCGAATCTCAGCATCTTTTTTGTATGTTAGCAGGTTTGTCCAATACCCAAGGAAGAAAGTTCTGGAGCTTTCTTGGAAGCTCTAGCAGGGGAGCACAGCTATTAGAATAGAATAGAATAGAATAGAATAGAATAGAATAGAATAGAATAGAATAGAATAGAATAGAATAGAATAGAATAGAATAGAATAGAATAGAATAGAATAGAA
>QLTV01001543.1:385383-414235 GCA_003457575.1 Thermophis baileyi
CTGCCTGCTCAAGCGGGAGACCCTGCCTAGACCATTCCAGACAAGTAGCTGTCCAGTCTCTTCTTAAAAGCCTCCAGTGATTGGAGCACCCACAACTTCTGGAGGCAAGCTGTTCCACTGGTTAATTATTCTCACTGTTAGGAAATTTCTCCTTAGTTCTAAGTTGCTTCTCTCCTTGATTAATTTCCATTTGTTGTTTCTTGTCTTGCCTTTTGGTACTTTGGAGAATTGATCGACCCCCTTCTTCTTTGTGGCAGCCCCTCAAATGTTGGAACACTGCTACTATTTCATCCCAGTCCTTCTTTTCGCTAGACTAGCCGTACCCAGTTCCTGCAACCGTTCTTCATATGTTTCAATCCCCTAATCAATTTTGTTGCTCTTCTCTGCACCTCTTTCTAGAGTCTCAACTTCTTTTTTATAGCACGGCGACCAAAACTGGATGCAATATTCCAAGTGCAGTCTTACCAAGGCATTATTAAACAGTACTAAAACTTCTCGATCCTTGCCTTTGTAGCAAAAACCTGGCAATAGCTGCAATTTGCTATTTATTGAGAGGATGAGCCTGAGGTATTAGCTTAAGATCTTATCCTTCAGCCCAGTTTAGCTGAACTGGTTTCTCCAGGAGGACCTGGGAGAAAAGCTGGCTCACAGCACAATCCAGCAGGAGTTCCTCTGCATGGACCCTACCTTAATGAAGTGTTGTTGTGCATGAACACAGGGGGGTGCTTTTGTGTACTCCCTACTAATTTTATCCAAATATGTAGAAAGAAATTTTCTGCTGTGTCCATAAAAGTTAAATACCAACAACCATTTCTTACGGCTGCTGCCCACAGAAAACTACATCTGAAAAAGAGCCCTTAAAAAGAACGATTATGTTCTTGACAGGCTGAAGTGTCTTGATCATCGATCCTGACGGAAATAAAAGAAACTTCTTTGTTCTTTAATAAGCCTCCTCTCTGCTAGAATACTTTAAAGAAAAAGTACTTTGCCAAATGAAATGTACGCTGATCTTGTCATCTCTTGCAACTAACCGTTTTGTGAACATGAAACAGAGGCAGGCTGTCAATGACTTCAAAACAGTCATTCCTTATGCAGATGGCTTTTGGGAATGAAAGCCAATTAATTGCCCCATTAGATGACAGCATCAACTCAAGCCATTGTTGCAGGGCATTTGCAGAATCAGCTCCAAGGGAGTGTAGCTGAGGAAATAAATGACCACAAAGCAAGGAAACAGGAAATTTGCCCTACAAACCGAGTTTAAACATCAGACGTATAATAATGGCAGATAACACAATCTTTGTATTGAAAGCACAATATGAAAATTATTCTGACACTTCATGATAAACTGTAGAGGGTTTTTTAAAAAAATATAAAATTCCACATTTGTCCATTTCACTGCAGGTGCCACAATGGCACTTATCGACAAGACAGGAGGTCCTCCTAGGTCATAGAGAAGGGGATCATGTGCAACTCTATGGAAACCCTTCTTAATGTCAGAGACCATTTTGGCTCTGCTTACGGGCAAAGGTTTTCACCTTCTTGGTAAGATATACCAAAGAGCCACTGGCCCTCTCATTTTCAGGGTTTCTGCTCCATTTGTTCCTTCCTGACTGTGTTCTTTTCCTGACTGCTGCTCCTTTCCCTTGGCCAAAGGCCCTGCTTTTATCTTTGCCAAATTTAGCACACCTCTTATCCTTTCCTTCTGTTATGAGAGGCATCGCGCCCCATTTTCCAGCAAGGGACTGAGCACAAAAACCACGTAAGAGTAATTAGCTCAGATATGAAGCAAAGTCTGCATTAACAAATAATATTCCAAGGAAGGTTCTTATGATCATTTAGAAAGGTCTACACAGCACTTATCATTTTTATCCTGTGTTACTTGCAAATGCTTACCTGAGGTATCCCTAGTGCTCCCATTTTATAGACCTTAAACTGAGACAAAGAGTTGGTGCCTTATTTACATTAATATTTATATATCTCTCACCTTTATTATTTTTATAAATAATGAAGGCAGCAGACATACCACTATTCCTTTCTCCTCCTATTTTCTCCACAACAACAACCCTATCAGGTGGGCTATGAGAGAGAAGTCACCCAGCCACCTTTCATACCCAAGGCAAGACTAGAACTCATTGTCTTCTGGTGATTGGCCAAAGTCATCTTTCCTGCCAAAGACGGAACCAGAACTCAAAGCCTCCCAGCTTCTAGCCTGGCACTTTCGCCACTAGACCAAACTTGCTTAGATTTCCCTGCTGAATGTATAACTGGACCAACGTTTGAGAACCTTCCGTGCTGCGCCTCTCCAAACTGGTGCCTGATAGCTCAGGTTGCAATCCAGACACGAATGGTTTGGCTCAATCACACCTGGAGAAATTCTTCTTCTCCTAAAATGCAACGCCGTGCGCAGAAGAGGTGACAGAGAGAGGTATGCTGCAGTGCATGCAAAATTTTGCTTAGGGGATGTCAAGAAATCCACACCGAAGTAGGTCGACTAACAGGTAAGGTTAGTGCTGGATTCACCAAGCTGCAAAAGGCCTTGCTGAAAACTACTCAACTAAATCCCCCCCAAGTATTCCCACCTTTCCCCGTTTCTTCTGTTAATTACTATGCAAAAATCACTTCTGGGGCTGTGCCTCAATAAAGCGCAAGCGTGCTTTCCCCCCCTCCCCGACTCTTACCTATGGCTTGGAAGGGAGTCTGGGATGGCCGCACTGCTATTGTTAGCAGACCCTGCTCGCGTATTTACCTGCGGGGGGGGGGGGGAAAAGAATCTTTATCCGTAGTTTTTATTCAGAGGAGGTGGTTCTAATTAACCTGTAATTTGCCATGAATTTCCTATTTCACTAGGAAGGTTAATTAGCTAGTTGCCCATGGTAGAAACCCAGCCTGTATGTAGGTTACCACATTGTGTTCTTGAGGAGCCGTGTTCTTTTATTCAGTCTGCATTTGAAATGCTTGGTTAGGTAATGCAATCAGGAGCTGGCACACAATACGGCTTTCATTCCGTCTCTATTAAATACATCTCTTCCTTCCCTCCCCGGCCCATCACCTTTTTGCACGAATATATCAATTACCTCTCTCTAATGTCACTGAAAAGATGGAGGCATATCCTGCACACCGTATGGCATTCCTAATTCAACCCATCAACCACAATAACACTGCCCATTCGGAGGGTCGTTCGAAGGAAAGGTAACCCTAATCTTACAGCTGCTCTTACGCAGGTAGACATCTCAATTCGTGCCCTCTTTTGTCTTTGCTTAGGGGTAGTTTGGGTGGTCCAAGAGGAGCGTTTCTGCAGATCTGTCGTATCAAAAGGGGGCAGCAGGACAAGCTATTGCCCCAGCGTCTTCGAGGATGATCTGAGAAACAGATTCACAAAACCCAGGAAGGAAACAATGCCACTCCAGGCACAAGCCAGACCAGCCGAACTCGCACCCAGGAAGGATCTGTCCTCTGTTGCAGTTTGTAAAAATATATATATATCTGCTTGTCAAGGCTGAGAAAGTACAGTTTTATCTGACATTTCAATAAATGGAACACAGCATTGCAAATCCATCTACGTTTACGGAAACAATTATTGAAATTCCTACCTTCAGGCCATGAATGTTCCTTTTCCCAGGAGGCTTGCAAGCTGAAACAGTAATTGACTAAATTGTAGAATACATCAGCACCATTTACAAATTTGTTCAAAATGAAATCTTTTCTTTTTGTAATGAGGGCGATACAGAAATTAGTGGAGAGAAATGATCGAAAGGCATCTCCCAGGACTCTCAGCAGAGAGGATAAAATGGGATCTCTGGACCTGTAGGAGCATATTTTTTAAAACCAACAAATCGAAGCCTCAACTTATTTATATCTTAAAAGATATTAAAATGAAAGCCATAAAAGAGAATCTCCTGCTCCAACTTCCAGTAACTGCACTCTGTGTGTGTGTGTGTGTGTGTGTGTGTGTGTGTGTGTGTGTGTGTGTGTGTGTGTGTTTCTTTTGCCCCCTTCTTTTTACAATATTTCATCTTCACATGTTTTCTGGGGACACTGTATGGGGGTGGGCAGGTTAACACATCCGCTGGAGGTTGGGTGTTTAATACAGGAGAGCGCATGTGTTCAGCACCCCAAAGAAAAATGACCTGCATTCTGGGTTACCACAAAGAAGGTTTTTATGTGGGAAAAGAGAAGCTGGGCATTAAAAGCAGCATTGGGGACATCAGGAATCAGATACAGTATAAATTAAGATGCTCTTTCTTCCTAGCTACTTGCACAGATCTATTGTCAGGCTGTTCTCACAGGCTTCAAGATGAACTGGAGCAAAAGGAAGAATTACATTTCCTTTAACGCCCCTGGAATTTTGCTGCCCCTTTCCAGCCCAATGGAGTGTTCCGGCAAATGTTAAAGCCACAAAGGCTCGGAGCTATATGTTACGGACAGTTCCCATTTTAAAACTACAGCGCCCTACAAATAGTATGTTAAAGGGCCTGTCAATTTTGATTGATTGTCTGGGAAAGGATGGATTTGATTTCCCCCCTTTCTCTCCCCCTTCTTCTGAAATACATGCATTTCACTCATGGTTATGACAGCAGGAAACAGAGCCATTTATTAGTCAAAAGGACACAGATGATAGTTATTAAACACAGCAGTTAGGACAGGCCCCGTGCAATTTAAACTACATTAAACATTGCTAGCATATCCTTAAATAAGAGATGCTGGGTTGCTAGTGTGTGGACAGAAGGAATGAAAGAGTGGGAATGAAAAATAGGAATATCATCTGATGGAAGATAAAAAATAAAAACAATAAGCTATTCCTAATTTGGGGCAAGGAGGCAGTGTGATGGTTCAGCGGCTAAGACTCTGGCCTTGTCGGCTGGAAAGCGGGCAGCCCAGGTTCGAGACCTGAGCTCCATGCGACAGGGTGAGTTCCTGTCCTCGGCCAGCTCCTGCCAACCTAGCAGTTTGAAAGCAGGCAAATGCGAGTAGATAAATAGATAACACTGGGAAGGTAACAGTGCTCCATGACATCATGTTGGACCCATGACCGTGGAAATGTTTTCGGGCAGCACTGGCTCAAGAGCCCTTGAAACAGAGATGAGCACCGTCCCATACAGTCAGCAACGACTAGCGGAGTAAAATTTGCAGGGTCTCCCCTAATTTGGGGCAAGGGTGGCAGAAATGCTGTGGCTATGTTTATTTCTTTGGGTGTATGAATAAAAGGGGAGCTATGGTGGCTACAAATGTGATCGCTTATGGAATTAAGCCACAAATTGAAGGTACAAAAATCCAAGCAATGCAAAATGAGCTGGCTTTTTGAAATGTAAATTAAATAAAAATTAGAGCAATTGGTTGTTTAAATTAGGATCAAATTATGTGAACGATCAGATTTATCTATGGCAGTGTTTCTCAACCTTGCCCTTTTTAAATGTGCGGACTTCAACTCCCAGAATTCCCTTGCTTGTTGACATTCACCCATCTTAAAGTGGCCAAGGCTGAGAAACACTGATCTATGCAACTGCCCACTTATATTAAGCTCTGCCTCGATAATCCCTGCAAATGTTTATTTATTTACTCATTTATAAAATTTATCGGCCTCCCATCTTACCATAACGTAATTCTGGGCGGCTTACAGACATATAAATATGCCTACATTAAAACAACAAATTAAAACCAAGATTAAAATCTAGGACATGTCAGGAGGGCGGGGGTGGAATGGGGGGAGGTGGGATCTGTTGTTACTCGATCACCCACCTCCATTGGGGCCCCAGCAGTGTTGCCATGAAGATCTGCTGGTTGGCACACACTTGTGATCAATATCTGCTTAGTGGTGACCCCCAAACCTCTGGAATCCTTTTCTGTTCAGGTGTTTGTGCAAAAGCTGAAGATCTTGAGCCGTGGTGGCGCAGTGGTTAGAGTGCAGTACTGCAGGCTACTTCTGCTGACTGCCAGTTGCCTGCAATTTGGCAGTTCGAATCTCACCAGGCTCAAGGTTGACTCAGCCTTCTGTCCTTCCGAGGATCCAGATTGTTGGGGGCAATATGCTGACTCTGTAAACCGCTTAGAGAGGGCTGTAAAGCACTGTGAAGCGGTATATAAATCTAAGTGCTATTGCTATTGCTATCTTCCTTTCTGTGCCACGTGTCCTTTAACACACTTGCATGTGTGAAAGCCCTTCCCCAATCTGTCCCATGCACTGGATAATATGCCAATTAGAGCTCCGTGTCTTTCCTTCCCTTCTTCATTGCTTAGTGAAAGTGCAGCTGTCAACTCGCAAAGCATCCCTTAAAAAGAGATTATTATTACTAACTGTAATACAGGAAGTCCTTGACCGCAATTGAACCCAAAAGTTCTGTTGCTAAGCCAGGGAGTTGTTAAGTTAGTTTTGCCCCATTTTGCAACCTTTCTTGCCACAGTTGTTAAGTGAATCCCTGCAGTTAACTGAACTAACTTAGTTAAGTGAATCTGGCTTCCCCGTTGACTTTGCTTGTCAGAAGGTTGCAAAAGGGGATCATGTGTCCCCGGAACACTGCAACCGTCATAAGTACATGCCAGTTGCCAGGCATCCATATTTTGATCACGTGATCAGGAGGACGCTGCAATGGTGGTAAGTGTGATTAGGGCAAACTGGCAACTTTTTGAGCAGATTGTGGGAATGCAATGGACATAATAAAGTGTCTTGTCTTCAGAAAAACATCTGACAAAGTGCCACATAGTATGCCGATTAGCAAACCGATTAAGCATGGCAGGACAATTGGGAAGGTATGTAGCAGGCTTGAAAATCACACTTATCCACGGTTCCCCCCTGCAATTGGAGATGGCATTGAGCAGAGCCCTGCAACAGTCACTATTCTTCAACAATTTCATTCATGGTTTGGATGAAGAGCGGGAAGGATGCTTCTCCTCTGTTTACAGGTATCACAAAACTGGGTGGGGCAGCCTTGGTAACTTTCAATGTTTTAATGTTTTATATTTCAGTTTTTATGATGTTGTAAGCCACCCAGTCGCTTGACACTGAGGTGGGCTGGATATAAAGCCAGTCAATCAGTCAAACAGCTAATACGCTAGAAGGCAGAAATAAAGCTTAAAACAATCTTACTAGATAAAGAGAACGAAGAGGGGGGAAAAGATAATAAAATGAAAAGCAATAAAGATAAATGCAAACTTTGCTTAAGAAACATAAGTTGAACATCAAGATGTAGGTTGGGGAGATCTGGATTAACAACAACAAAGGTGAAAAGGATTTTGAAACTGCCGTTGACTGCAAGGTGAGGCAGAGTCAGCAGTGGGATACGGATTTGAGGCTGCATCAACAGAAGAAGAGTCCCAGTGCATGGAAAGTTATATTGTCTATGGAGATTCTCCGTCATCCGGGTCCTGGTTGTCCCAAAGGTGCTTTTTTCAAGAGGCAACTGGACTTTCTTGGTTTTTCCCTGAAGACCCTTCGCTTCTCATCCGAGAGAGCACAGATAAACCTCCAAGTGGCCTCCAAGACTCTCACAAAGAGGGCTAACGACCAGATGACTGCAAGGAATATAAAGCCTTCCATTCTCCACTATTCAGTTAGAACTGAAGAAGCTCCTTGGATGAGAAGCGAAATGTCTTCAAGGAAAAAGCAAAGGAAGTCCAGTTGCCTTTTGAATAAGCACCTTTGGGATGGAAAATAATCAGGTCAGATCCCATGCAGAGAAACTGGTCTGCTTCAGAGAAGGGCAAAGAGAACAACCAAGGGACTGGAAGTTCAGAGACTAAGGGAACGGGCCAGTGAAGAGGGGATATGGTGCACTTCTGTTTATAACGGCTGAAACTTATTATTTACGGTCCAGAGGGCAAGGCATGAAGTAGTAGGTTCATCTTATAGGAAGGCAGATCCTAACAGACTTTTCGGGAAAAATTTCCTAATAGGGAGAGCAGTATGAAGGTTTCGAGGGGAAAAAGGCAGAAGATAATCTGCATTTTACTGGGGATGTCTGGATTTCTAGAGGGTCCAGAGCGTTTGACTTGACTGTCTCAGTAGTCCTTCCAAATCTGTGTTTAAGAAAAAGATTGGGGCACTCTGGGGAAGCAGCAACCCTGTATGCACATGTGAGCAAGAAATGTTTGTATGCAAGAGGGAAAAAGTGACATTGACCTATTTCTGTTCTAAATGCATCCTTTTTTCAAGAGGAGAACTCCATCTTCAACCTTCTGCTCTCTTTCTAACCCTGATCAGCTTGCCAGGAAACCTGTTGGTTAATTGCCCAATTCAAAATGGAGAGAGTTGTAAGAAACAGAAAGTCTATAATGTTTTAATTGGAACGCTTGCAGCATGATTATTTTATGCAGGGGAATAGTTTAGTTTTTAGTATTTCAATTGATTTATTGCATGGAAATCTAGTTGCATTTAATTTCAATCATCAAAAATTACGAAAATATCTAAGTGCATGGGGAAAGTTACATAACATGCATACACGTGTGGAAAAATGATATTACAATACTCCCATTTTTGCAATAGTGGATCTCAAAAACACGCCCCCCCCCCCAACTACAGTTTGGAGACTATCCATGGCTCTGGCTTATCCCCTTGGGAGAGGCCTGTGTATACAGCCACACTGAACTTTTAAACTTCCACATGTTGTGCAGTGCAAACCATAATTTCTGTTATCCTGGTTTGCTTTGGAAAATAGCTGCAGCTACACTCAAAGAATAGATTTCTCAACCCCAACTTCTTCTTTTTTAACATATTAACAGAGTTGGAAGGGACCTTGTAGATCATCTAGTCCAACCCCCCGCTCAAGCAGGAAACTGTAGAATTATCTGTCTTTGAACCTCTAGAAAATAGAAGACCTGATGGAACATTGGTAGGTATTAAAAGCTGTGCAAAATTACCTCTTGGGTAGATCTGCAGGGGTACAATCAGCTGTCCATTTCCCTGCTGCTCCATTACAGTTGTGTAATACTGAAAAAAAATAGATAAGAATGGTAAGCAAGTTTGTATATTGTGTTCAATTCCACAATTCCAGAATAGTCGTATTAGAGGCAAACCAATGAACACAGGCTTGAAAAAGTGGCTTTTAAACATTTATCTGCTGTTTGACACTCTCACCAGATCTTACCTGCAGACCTCCCTCATATGTCGGCATGCACACAACATATCACAACTTTCACTACCGGTACATACAGAGGTGGGTTCCTCCCGGTTCGCACCGGTTCTATAGAACCGGTAGCAAACCGCTGGTGATGTCACGGAGCCGGTTCTGTCGGTGCCGGTCCATGGACACCGCAATCTTTTTTTTGGATGTTTTTTTTTGGGAATTTTTTTTCCCTTCTGCGCATGCGCAGAAGCTGAGTCCCCGGCACTGCGCATGCGCCGCCATCTTGTTTTCAGCTTTTTTTAAAAAAAAATTTTTGCGAATTTTCATCACTCCACATGCGCGCACGCTTCAATGCGCACGCAGCCATGCGGCGCGGGAGGAAGCGAACCGGCGGCGAGGTAAGTTAGAACCCACCCCTGGATACATAGTTGACCGAATCTTCATTTTGGAGATTGAGGACACTGACCTCCGTACATATGTGGGCCAGGGTGCCTTAGTGACAGTGATTCATGGTTTAATCACCACTGTCACAGCTTTGGGTGATAACCCATTATAGCTGATGCAATATGCAGTGCCTAAATTGTTGATGGGATAATCCCATCATGGCAGCATAACATAATACTAAGGTTACAGCACTAGTTGCCAACAGGGTTCTGGGCTCAATTCGAAGTGCTATGAATGCCAACAAACCCTGATACAGCACAGCACTGAATTGCATCAGGGAAACACCTTGCCTGGGTTGGTCTACCCATCTGAGTAGAGATAATAGGGGCATGGATCAGGTAGTAGAACAACCTGCCTCCAGGTAACACTGTTGAAACTACATATTCCACTGTGTTTTTAAGCAGGATCGAATGTTCCTCTCCACTATTAATTTTATTTAAAAGGATTAGTCCCGTTTAATAATTTAAACAATACAGCCAAAAGACGAACAGAGGTAGATGCAAGCATTTCGTATCTTATATTTGAGGCTGATTTTAACCGTGTTATTGTAATGTAGGTACTGATGAGTCAATAGGAAACGCTTGCATCTACCTCTGTTCGTCTTTTGGCTGTATTATTAATTTTATGGGTTTTTTTCTTTTCGTTCTTTACTTTTACTCTGTTATATGCCACCCTGAATCTTAGGACAGGGGTATGTTGCAAGCATTGAAGGCAAATGAACAAATGAATGAAAATAACTGATAGGACTCACTTTCTCGCCAGTTTACTGGAAGGCTTTAAAAGAAGAATCAGAAAATCGCTATACTAACATATACAGGTAGTCCTTGACTTACAACCAGAATAGGGCCCAACATTTTTTTTATAAGTTTTATTTGTACATTTTTAATACACAGAAAAAAATGAGCCCAACACTTTTGTTGCTAAGCGAGACCTATGTTAAGTGAGTTTTGTCCCATTTTACGACCTTTCCTGCCACAGTTGTTAAGTGAATTACTGCAGTTGTTAAATTAGTAATACGGTTGTTAAGTGAATCTGGCTTCCCCATTGACTTTGCTTGTCAGAAAGTCAGAAAAGGGGATCACGTGACCCCGAGACACTGCAACCGTCATAAATACGAGTCAGTTGCCAAGCACCTAAATTTTGACCACTTGACCATGGGGACGCTTCAATGGTTGCAAGTGTGAAAAACGGTCATAAGTCACTTTTTTCAGTGCCATTGTAACTTTTAACGATCATTAAATGAACTGTTGTAAGTCAAGGACTACTGGCACATTGATTTTCAATGGAAAATGGTTCAGTTGCTGGAATTTTTGTAACTATATCCCTTTCAACACACTAAATCTTGGTAAAGAGGACTCTGAGAATCATGTATGGAAAATAATTAGTTTGGTTTGGCAGCTGCCAAGGATACTGACAAGCACTTTCGGTATCTCAGATACGCAGAGCGTTTTGGTTAACTGCTATATCTTGTTACAATAGGCACACACACTCATACACACACACACACACACACACACTTCCTACCTATAATCAACCAGGCCCTTTATCAGAATTCCAGAAGGAGAAACAGACTTTCCAGAACCTGCACATCATGCACGCTTCTTTCACAGTATATTAATATGAGTGAAGATGCCAATCCCAAATCACTATGATGAGATATTAATTTTATGTATGTACAAATATGATATCACAAATTAGGCCAAAGCAAAAGCAAGATTCCCACCAATCATATACAGAAACAAAATGAACGAAAGAGTCATGTAGAACAAGGGTCTCCAACCTTGGCCACTTTAAGACTTGTGGACTTCAACTCCCAGCAAAGCTGGCTGAGGAATTCTGGGAGTTGAAGTCCACAAGTCTTAAAGTTGCCAAGGTTGGGGACCCCTGATGTAGAAAGCGATCCAGTTTGGGGCTAGTTCTAGATCACCCATGGAGAACCTCATTCATTCCTAATGGTGAAAGATCTCCAAGAGACAGATTGGAACATCCTGCTGGAAAATATTATGGAATTCTAGTAGTTTCCTGGAAGACTGTGCTGCTGTCCATTTGCATGGATGGACCCTAGAGATGAAGGCCAGCTGGTTGCAAAACTTCTCAATGGAATATCTGTCTAGGCAAAACATGTGACTGACCTTATTAATTATTGTTAAAGGTTCTTTAACTGCATCTAAAGCAGGTCTGTCTGACTTAGGCAACTTTTAAGATTGTGGATTTTAACTCCAAAGCACCTGAGGGTAGGACAAGAAGCAATGGGTGGAAACTGATCAAGGAGAGAAGCAACTTAGAACTAAGGAGAAATTTCCTGACAGTTAGAACAATTAATCAGTGGAACAACTTGCCTCCAGAAGTTGCGAATGCTCCAACACTGGAAGTTTTTAAGAAGATGTTGGACAACCATTTGTCTGAAGTGGTGTAGGGTTTCCTGCCTGGGCAGGGGGTTGGACTAGAAGACCTCCAAGGTCCCTTCCAACTCTGTTATTCTATTCTATTCCTAGAATTCCCCAGCCAGCATGGCTGCCTGGGGAATTCTGGGAGTTGAAGTCCACAAGCCTTAAAAGTCGCCAAGGTTGGGCGTCCCTGATCTTAAAAGACAAGAGAATGCAGAACTCAATGAACATTCAGCTTGATCTTGCAAGACAATCCTTCCTTCTAAATGTGAGAAACTGTGGTTTGACCCCACTGAGTCCCCTGTATCTCGATCTGCAGGACTCTGCTTGTCTTCTCCTCTAGCATCAGCCTTGGAGGCACAGAAAGGAGCTGAAAACATGACATCAAAGCCAGAGTTTCAGCTTCAGAAGCAGATTCTTATACGACTCTGACTCATTTTCCTGGGACTGACTCCAGAGAGCTCTGAGTAGATTTCGCTCTTTGTTTCTTTAAAAATAATAATAATAATAAAAAAAAGAATGGCCTTCTCCATTACTCAAACGGAGATGACAAGTAAATGAAATATCAATCATGTCAGCTGTCAACCTTCTGGGACAGCAATAACTGTTAACAAGTAGTCTGGAAAAATGGTCCAAAAATTATTTGTCCTCCAGATCTCAGCACTTGGGGTTGCCATGGAAAGTTAAGATGCCAGGGGCTATTTGGAACACTCTTCAGGTATTCTTTTTAATGGAAAATTTGCCAGTTATTGATCCAAAACGTGTACCCTTTGCTGCAAGCAACTTTCCAATCAGTGGCTGTCAAAAAAATTACTGCCTTTTTATACCCATAGAAGACAACAACTGGGGACTAGCTCTGGGGTCACTTAAATGGCTCCTTTTTAATTAACCAAGAGTTAGGCAGGGAAGCCATTTGGATTATTTTTCTATGAATAAAACGTGCAATTAATAAGTCTCAGGGTCCATCTCACCAAGTTAAGTGTTTAGTACCATAGTGCTGGTGGGAAAGTTTAGAAGTAACTCAAAGGAGAGAAGGTTTCAGTGAAAACAACCAACTCTGACGACAGAGGGATTCCAGAATGACAACCTATCTATCATTCATTTTTCAATTATAAACTGTCCTTAAATTTCATCTTTATAGTAATTTGCACCAATGATAAGACAGCAACCTTCTAGGAATTATTTCATTCAGGTCTGAAAACTCTTAAGGAAACATATATTTCTTCCTATTTCAGATTACAACTTCTGAAAATTCATCCTGGCTTCATGCCACCTATAACTGATCCCACATGAAAACTGAGAGCCAGTTTGGTCTAAGTGATTAAGGCACCAGGCTAGAAAGCGGGAGATTGTGAGTTACATCTTTTGCAGCAGTCATTAAGTGAATGCAGTGGTTGTTAGGCAAACCCATTGACTGCAATGAGTGTTTTTGGCCAGAAACCAGAACAATAGGATAGGATAGGATAGGATAGGATAGGATAGGATAGGATAGGATAGGATAGGATAGGATAGGATAGAATAGAATATAGGATAGGTTGTACATAAAAGCTATAAGTGATAAATCATGATCATAGTCATCATAAAAATACATTCATCATAAATCATAAGATACAACACTTAGTGATAGTCATAGGATACTACATAAGCAATCAACATAAATTGTACTAGGAAACTAAATAAAGCAATGTAAATTGTAAAGATACAAGCAAAAAAGTTATAGTCATAAGTAGAAAAGGAGATAGGTAATAGGAAAGATGAGAAGAAAAATATTAATACAGTCTTACTAAATAGTTTTACACCGATTTCCGTCAAAAAAAAACCCCACGTAAATTGCGGTCATGTGACTGCAGGACACTGCAAATGGCTATTAATGTGAGCCAGTGGCCAAGCACCCAAAATATAATCATGTGACTGCAGGTGGAACTTCAAATCCAGGCTGTAAGTACCTTTTGGAGGGTCTATCATAAATCTGAACGGTCACTAAGCAGTCGATCGTAAATCAAGGACGTTCCAAAGCAAAACTGAGAAAAAACTTGATACAAATTAAAATTGAATAAATTAAATATCATTAATTAAATATTTTTCCAACAAACATTGCATGCTTTGAAGAGCTTCTAATAAAAAACATGAAGACCTCAGAAATGTAGAGGCGGTGCAGAGATGCCAAGCTGCAAAGTGTAGCTCACAAATGAAAATATTCTCTTCCAGATCATATCCATGCGCCTCTCTGCACGCAGACACAGAGACGCAATCAGACTTATCTTGCTGTTGTGGGACATCTAAACCAGGGGTCTCCAACCTTGGCAGCTTTAAGACTTGGGGACTTCAAGTTGAAGTCCCCAAGTCTTAGTTGCCAAGGTTGGAGACCCCGATCTAAACAATTATAAAGATACATTTCAAAATACTTCTGACATTTCATTTCATAAAAGTGAAGACTTTGAGTATGTATCATTCTGGATATATTTCTTTTTCTCTAAACATTTAAACATTTTCAAATGCTATAAAACGGTTATATTAAGTGTCACATAGTAAAACTACCACAGTACTTCTTAAATTGAAAGGAAATAACTGCAGCAAGATGGACCCAGGTCTGAAATCAATCCCCAAAATACAGTTAGTCCTCGACTTACAACAATTCATTTAGTGACCGTTCAAAGTTATGATGCCACTGAAAAAAAGTGACATATGACCATTTTTCACACTTAAGGACTGTTGCAGCATTCACATGATCAAAATTCAGACGCTTGGCAACTGACTCATACTTATGACGGTCGCAGCGTCCAGGGGTCACGCGATCCCCTTTTGCGACTTTCTGACAAGCAAAGTCAACGGGGAAACCAGATTCACTTAACAGCCATGTTACTACGTTAAGAACTGTGGCAAGAAAGGTCGTAAAATGGGGCAAAACTCACTTAACAAATATTTCACTTAGCAACAGAAATTTTGGGCTCAATTGTGGCCGTAAGTCAAGACTACCTGTATACACTTTTAGACTGGAGTAAGAATGCACAAGGGAAGAGTAGATCAACGATAATCCTAGATCAGAAACGAACAGGATTTGAAGGGGCCTTTTCTCTTTAGGCTGCGCAGCCGTTTGGCAAGTGCCAGAGACGACACAAGCTGGCACTGTTTCAGAGGCTCTAGGCGGGCCAGTTCTTGAGGCTGCCCAGCCCTCTCCAAGCCCATTAAAGCGAATGGAGCTTTGCATGCCAGCTATGATGAACTCTTAACACCGAAGTTACATTGGGGGGCGTTCCAACACATCCCTTCCGCTGGTACAATGGGCTTGTCTAAATGGGGCTGCTCCAATGAAAACAAGCATCCATCTGAAAGGAAGTTCCCATGACTCCCTCTGCCTCAATAGCAGTGTTTCCCAACCTGGGCAGCTTTAAGATTTGTGGACTTCAACTGGCTGGGGAATCTTGGGAGTTGAAGTCCACAAATCTTAAAGCTGCCCAGGTTGGGAAACACAGCTCAATAGTATCTTGGTCAGAGGTGGGTTCCTACCGGTTCTGACTGGTTTTTTAGAACCTTTAGTAACTCGGTGATGACATCATGGAGCTGGTTCCGTCGGTGTCTCTGTGGGCGCCGCCATCTTGGATTTTGCTTCTGCGCAAAAGCTATTTTTTTATTGCTGCACGGCGCGGCGCGACCCTGAGCAAACCGGTAGCAAAAGGATCCAGAACCCACCCCTGATCTTGGCAAAAGAGATACACAATCCAGGGGTGCACAGAAAGAGATCTGGGTGCAGCTGGGATTGAACCCAGGGCACCAAGAGTTTCGGTTTGCCAACATTTCCCTACTTTATTTGTACCTGTGGAAAGTTTCCTTAGGAGATGTCCTTTACTGCAGGGGTCCCCGACTCCTGGGCCACAGACCAGTAGCGGTCCGTGGCCTGTTAGGAGCCGAGCCGCACAGCTGGAGGTGAGTGGCAGGTGAGCGAATGAAACCGAAACCCTCTCCCCCCCGTCCGTGGAAAAATGGTCTTCCATGAAACCGGTCCCTAGCGCCAAAAGGGTTGGGGGCCGCTCCTTTACTGAGCATCGTGGCATCAAAGCTTTGACATGTACAGACATGTCTTGTGACAGATGCTGGGGTACAAGGTGCAGTGAAATGGGTCTCCTTGAAAGATCCGGTCCATCCATACCTCAGTTCAGAAGGAGGAGAGTCCTATCACTCTGCTTTACAGGGAGTCCTCACTTAATGACCGGTTGCTTAGCAAAAGTTCAGAGTTACGACAGACCCCCGCGCCAAAAATGTACATTATGAGTTGGATTTGAAGCTCCGAGATCCAGCCCTCCGATCGCATTTTAGGTGCTTGGCAACCGGTCTACATTTAAGGCTTTTCACAGTGTCCCAAGATCACACAACCACAACGGACAACGGTTTTTCCATTTTCCAGCAAAAAAAGTGCCCGTTGCAAACAATAGCTTTGCTTAATGACTGTGTTGTCCGCTTAACGGTCGCCACAAAACTGTCATAAAATCAGGTCAGTCACATGGTGACTCACTTTATGACTGGCTCGACTTATGATCGTAATTCCAGGCTCAATTAGGTTGTAAGTCAAGTCTACCTATAATTGAAAAAAAAGCAGGAATGTCTAAACTCGTACATATTTATAAAGCGTAAAGGGCAAGCCATTTATAAAGATATACATAAGCACTGCAGCCTTCCTATCTTTGCTGTCATTATTAAAAGACAACGCACTTTAAAATCTTCTCAGCATGCCAAGCCTGCAGCTAAAATATAACTCTTCTGAGAGAAGGGGTGAAGAAGTATCCAGATGAAAGCAGATTTTGTTTTTAAATTTTTTTTAAAGAGCCGAAGGGTTCATTTTTAATGAGCCATTACTTTAAGTAATGCATAAAAAATAGAAGAAATTGATAGTCCATTTAGCCTGCACTATATCTAATGCAAAAGTCTTTGGGATATGTTATTCTTAATGCTCACAACAAGATCTGTAAGTATATTATTCACTGGTTTTCCAACAAAAGGAACGCTTCAAAATTTCATACAAAATCCCAGCCCCAACTTGTTCAACCAAGATGATAAAAATATCAAAACAAAAAAACACTACAACAACAAAACTAATTATAATGTTTGTGTCTTAATTTGGTGCTATCACTAAAAAAAAAAGTGATATGGCAGCGTCAGGGGTTGGGAAGCAACGGTAACTTGGAACACTGCACAATCACAGGATTTGCTGCACAATCCTGCAGCTGTCTCATTCTGGCATGGGACAATTTGCCGTGGCCAACTCACCACAGCCAACTCCCCTGCGGGAGGGAAATTCAATAATTCAATAAAAAATATTTAAATGTTTGTCATTCAAATTTCATTCTGTCCCTCCTTTTGCATCCTTTCTTTCATGATTCTATTCCACCATTTCTTGATATTAGTGTAACTCTTGTCCTGCGGTGAGATGGCCATGGCGAGTTGTCCTAGACCCTTCTCATTCAACTCAGCCTTTTCAGTGATGCTTTCTAGCAGTCGGTAACTTAGTTAATCCAGTTTATTGAACATATACCTACATAGGACAACATAGCTTTCATTTCTTCATCGCTGCGAACAGTAATCCGATCGCCATCCTCATCTTCATCTGCATAAAATAAAATAGAAGTCTGCGTATTAAAATTTACCGGGTTTAAAAGAAGATCACATATTCGATAGACGTGGAGGAACTTCTGAACTGTGAACAAATGAGGGCCAAAGAACATGAACACACACTGGTTTTGTCTTAATTTCAAGTTAAGGGTGACTAGCTGGGCAGGTGTCAAAGAGAGGGAACAACGCACGGAACTGAAAAGTCATGTGAACGGGTCTAGGGTGACTTCAGATCCTCTCCATGGACCTCAGCTTTGGGGCCAGGTCACGCTACGGAAATTATTTGATGATCTAATGGGGGGGGGGGCTTCATAACTGCTGCACAAGCTGCATTGGGTGCCAGGTTGCTTCTGGATCCAATTCAAAGCATTGGTTATCACCTTTAAAGCCCTACAGGGCTTTACCTGTGGAACCATCATTACATCGGCCCGTCCTAGTGAGTCAGTCAGGGAAGGTATGTTGCAGACCCCATCAATTTGGACTGGCAGGTCGAAGAAGAGAACCTTCTCTGCCATTGCCCCCCCCCCGCAGGAACACTGTCCCCCCAGGGGCGAGGTGGGCCCCTAATCTCCTGGTCCAGTTTCCTAGTCTGAAGATCTGGCTCTGCCATCTCACTTGGGACCCACAGAGGAGCATGCAGCCAAGGGAGCCCTTCCTTTGCTTTTTAAATTTTTAATTATTTTATTCTCTTTAACTGCCTATTATAATATTTATATATAGCTCTTATATTTTTATGCCTACTTGTACACTGCCCAGAATCACCCTATGAGAGAGATGGGTAGTTTCTAAATGTTATAAACAAACAAAGTAAGTTCAGGCTATACCCCCCCCCTCAAAATTTAGCTTATACTTCTTTTTTTAATGATTCCGCGCGAGTTTATGTTACTCTCTAAAGTCGATCTACACAGAGGGTGGCATAATGGCACCACTACCACCATTGTAGGTAGAAGATCTCCTAGGGCAGGGGTGTCAAACTCAAGGCCCGCGGGGTGCTTAGATCTGGCCCGCGGGGTGCTTAGATCTGGCCCACGGGGTGCTTAGATCTGGCCCACGGGGTGCTTAGATCTGGCCCGCGGGGTGCTTAGATCTGGCCCACGGGGTGCTTAGATCTGGCCCACGGGGTGCTTAGATCTGGCCCACGGGGTGCTTAGATCTGGCCCACAGGGTGCTTAGATCTGGCCCACGGGGTGCTTAGATCTGGCCCACGGGGTGCTTAGATCTGGCCCACGGGGTGCTTAGATCTGGCCCACAGGGTGCTTAGATCTGGCCCACGGGGTGCTTAGATCTGGCCCACGGGGTGCTTAGATCTGGCCCACGGGGTGCTTAGATCTGGCCCACAGGGTGCTTAGATCTGGCCCACGGGGTGCTTAGATCTGGCCCACGGGGTGCTTAGATCTGGCCCACGGGGTGCTTAGATCTGGCCCACAGGGTGCTTAGATCTGCGCTCAGGCCACCACAGGCGCCCCCAACACAAATGCCATTAAGCTGGCCATGCCCCCCCCCGAGATCAAACAGAACCCTGATGCAGCCCTCAATGAAATCAAGTTTGACACCCCTGTCCGAGGGGCAAACTAAGTGATTCACTGACTCTCAGTTCTCTCACTATCTTCGTCTCCCCAAGAGGAGCGTAAGGCCTCTCACTTCATAAACAAATATAATTCTTGTATCTCCAGTAGAAGTCATTAGCATAGTAACTGCTAAGAAAATTCTAAACACAATCTGATTCTAAATAAAGAAAAACAGCTAATAAAAAAAAAACACCCCAGAATAATCAAGAGAACGGGAGGAATTTAAAACCAGATACCTGGAAGGAGTATTTTGTAGTAAAAGGCCACAATTTGCAAAGCCCACAAATAAATGGCACTGAAAAAGCACCTCATTACAGAAGATTAGCTTTAAAAGCTACACAACTTTGGAAATTCTCAGGTGAACTGAAGTGTCTTTCCTGTTCTTACAGTACGCACATTTGGGGATAAAGAAAGACGTGGAGGCTCCCTAAAAGAGGCGAGCGTCATTTGTTATTTGATGGGAGAGAAACGGCCTCTTTCAGGTACTGTATTTCTCCGGCTAAGTAGGACGCTTGCTCACCCATCCCGCCGGGAGGAAACCACGGAGCCCCGTTCAAGCGATTCTGCAGAATGCGAAGGTTCAAAGGGGGCTTGCCGAGCGAGCCCCTCTCCTCGCCTAGAGCGCAAACAACACCATCTTCCAGTCCATTAGGGAAGCAAAAGTAGAACTAAATAAAGCCTAGATTTTGCTAATGTCACCTCCTCGCAAGACACCAGATAGGAAGCAGCAGATGGCAACCAAATATTCCACAGCAATTTTTGCAAAAGACGCAGTGTGCCGGGCACGCGCAAAACGGTTTGGGATAAAAGGACCATAACGAGCCATATGTCGTCAGTTGTTTTATTTGTAGCAACATGGCGTACAACAAGGTCCAATGGCAACGGAGAATACAGCCCCAGGTAGAGGCAGCCACAGAAGACACACCGGAGATAGCAATAACTAAGCAAACAGGAGAGGAAGCCGCTGCGGATAGCAATTAACTGCCTCCAAGAAAGCCATCAAGTAGCTGAGAAGATACTTAAGCCGGGGAAATTTCAGGCTTTCATTAGGGAGAAGATAACCTAGAAACCAAACGGCATCAATACACATTAACATATTTTTGATGCACTTAAGTGGCAGGAGAAACAATGTCATGCTGATGCAAAATGACAGGCTAATTCAAGAAGTAGAAAGCACAGCAGCAGATGTTAAGAGGGAAGCCATGAAACCCGTATTTCCTGAGCGCAGGTTCTGCCCTGGACCGCAATCCATGCGCCTTACTGGTGCGGAGACGTCAGCTGAGACGCAAAGGGCAGTGGGGGAAGATGGGGCTGGCCTGCCAGGCGATTTCGAGCCCGGCCACCTTCAACTCTATAACCCTGTATTTGGTCGCATGATAGACGATGTTTTTGTATGATGATCTCATAAGACAGTCTATCTAAAATCAAAGGGGTATAAAACAATGGTACGCCCAGTAGCTTTCTATGGCGCTGAGTGTTGGCCAACCACCAAATGCACTGACTGCTTTTTACACGCCATGGAGCTGCACCCGCCTCTTTGGTCATTAGGTGTTTCTCTGGACCATGTCAGCAATGCCACAATAGAGCAGCACTTGGGCATTGCACCAATACCGGAGAAAATGGGGGGGGGGGACGCCTACAGTGGTATGGCAATGCCCTACGAGCAGCACCCCACATCAGTGCCTGCACTGCCTTCCACTTTAACAGAGATGTCAAGCGCCCGAGTGGAAGGACCAAGCAAAGATGGCAAGACACAATAAATGCAGACATGAACATTGTCCAGTTGGACCCGGAGGCTGTGTTTGATCATGCAAGATGGCGTTCGTCGATCCAAAAAGCGCATCTTGTAGCTGTGGGCACTTGGAAGATGATGATGCACTTTAAGATGAAGGAGGGGAGGGGAGGCTTTCAATGACACTGCTCATTGTCGCGATGCTTTTAGAGAGATAATTTGTATTTCCAATTGTTCATGTGGCCTTGAGAGCCATTTTGGCGTAGACGCATCAGGCTCGAAAGCTCGCTGGGAGTTCTGGTCTCCCACAAAGCCAGCTGGGTGACCTTGGGCCAGTCGCTCTCTCTCAGCCCTAGGAAGACTGCAAGGGCAAACCACTTCCGAAAAACCTGGCTGAGAAAACTGCAGGACCTTGTTCAGGCAGTTGTCTGGAATGAAGAGTGGAAGGAAAGGCGAAAGGAAAGGGGAGGAGAGGAGAGGAGAGGAGAGGAGAGGAGAGGAGAAGGGAGGAGAGGAGAGGAGAAGGGAGGAGAGGAGGGGAGAAGGGAGGAGAGGAGAAGGGAGGAGAGGAGAGGAGAGGAGGGGAGAAGGGAGGAGAGGAGAGGAGAGGAGAGGAGGGGAGGGGAGGGGAGGGGAGAGGAGAGGAGAGGACAGGACAAAATTACAAAATAATAGAATAGAACAGAACAGAACAGAACAGAATTCTTTATTGGCCAAGTGTGATTGGGACACCCAAGGAATTTGTCTCTGGTGCATAAGCTGTACATAAGTGTACATACAAACAACAAAGTGATAGGTCATAGATCATAAATCATAGTTACAATCATTAATCATAAGATACATACAACAATTAACCAAATCATAAGACACCAATAGGAGAAGATAGTAGGAAAGATGAGAAGATGAGAGAAGATGAGGAAAATGAGAAGATGAGAAGGATAATAGCAATACAGCCTGTTCCCGCATAATACCAAAGGAGAGAGGGGTCTTCTCCAGTGTGAGAGGCGCCTGTTCTTAAGGTTCCCAGGTGCTGAACTGCAGGCGTTTTCAAGGGTCTGACACCCGGGAAGTCCAAGGCTAAGCCTTCTGAGCCCTGAGCTGCCCTCCAACCTTCTCCCATGAAGACAATGGCCAGGTGATGGGTCCCCCACCTCCAGAGAAGGTAACGCCTCCATAACCAATTTAGTGCCATCTACACAAAAAAGCCTGATTCCCGCAAAGGCCATCTAACCAATTTCTGCTTTTAATCCTACAAATCTGAAAATTAAAATCTCAGCACACAAAGCCTCCAGGTACTTTATATTTTTCATTTAATTTGAGCAATATAATTGCAGAGCGTCCAAAGAGCACAGTAAGGTCAGGATGGTAATTAAAGCTATATGGTAGAAATATGTGCTCTCAAGATGTGATTAAATAATAAAATATTACTTAGCTAAGGTTTATCATTAAACTTGCATCTGTGCATAAATATTTAACTGTGAGATATCTGAGCATAAACCAAGATGTAGTTGTCACTGTTTTAAATAAATGATGCAAATATAAACTGCCCCCCACCCGCCCGTCTCTCTGGCAAGCAATACTCACATTCAAAAGCTGTTGTGGTTGCATCAGGAAGAACCTGACTGATTACGTCCTGTAACATTAAAAATGAAGGCCGTTAGTTATATTCGTAACCGAAGACTTTTTACAGAATAATTAATATTCAGCTTTTCCTGGCATGTTAACTCCGGCTGCTGAAAGCCGAAGTGGGAGACACACATATTTCATACTTGGAAGAGGCCCTCGTGTAGGATTGAAAAATGCCTCTCTTTACCACCCAGAGTTGTTACTCGGCTGATGTAGAGCAGCAGCTCTCAGGGGGCTGTTTGCAAACCCCCGTCTATTTGCATATCGTGCAGTTGCCACCTGACGGAGGCGACTGCTGGCTAGGAAAACTCCAGTCTTTTTCATAAACTCTCTTGTTTCTCTAAAGCAGGGCTGGGGAACTATGGCCCTTTTATGGCTTGTGGACTTCAACTCCCAGAATTCCTGAGCCGGCCATGCGGGCTCAGGAATTCTGGGAGTTGAAGTCCACAAGTCAGGGCCATAGCTCCGCACCTCTGCTCTCAAGTAAGAGGGAAAGAAGGGAAACTCTATGGTCTTTTCCAGTCATTGGCCTTTGCCTCTCCAGACAGCACTTTCAACTTTCAGACGGGTGGACCTCGGAATTCTGGGATCTGAGGTCCACACATCTTGAAGTTGCTGAGGTTGAGTGCTCTCCTCCAATGTCCATTGCTCTTCTGCATTTAGTCAAGTTTGGAGATGCCAACAGGGGTGTCAAACTCGATTTCATTGAGGGCCGCATCAGGGTTGTGTTTGACCTCCGGGGGGGGGGAGTGGGCGCAGCCAGCTTGATGTCGGGGGCGCCTGTGGTGGCCCGAGCGCTCTGCCAGAGAAAACGGGCTCCCGAGCTCCGTTTTTGGCTGCCACGGCCTCCTGCAACGCTCTGCCAGGGAAAACATTTTTGCTGGCAAAGGCCCCACAGGCCAGTCCTTCACTGTTTCCGGGGCGGCCCCGCAGGCTAGATTAAGCACCGCGCGGGCCGGATCCAGCTCCCGGGCCTTGAGTTTGACACCCCTGTGCCAAATGCTTTCCAGAAATGGAGCACCCTGTGAAAAAGCATCCCACCAACTACTTTAGACACTCACTTTATCAGTGAGATGGGTGGCATACAAATCTAATTAATATATATACATACATACATACATACGTACATACACACACATACATACATATACATACATGCATACAGTATGTATCAACACTCAAATGCAATATTAAAGGTCCAGTACAGGTAGTCCTTGACTTATAACCATTCATTTAGAGACTGTTCAAAGATACAACGGCGTTGAAAAAAAATCCTTGCATTTATGACCACTGCAGCCATCCCCATGGTTACAACAATCAAAATCTGGGTGCATGTATTCTTGATGGTTGCAGCATCCTGGGTCGCAGGATTGGCATTCGTGACCTTCCCAACTGGCTTCCAACAACCAAAGTCAACGGGGGAAGCTGGATTCGCTTAACGACCCTGTGATTCACTTAACAACTGCAGTGATCCGCTTAATAATCATGACCAAAAAAAAAAGGTTATAAAATTGGGTGTGACTCACTTAACAACCCCCTTGCTTAGCAATGGAAGTTGTAGTTGTAAGTCAAGGACTTCCTGTACTGTCAATCTGAAGTTAATTTCAACAAGGAAACCAGCTGCTGCGCTTAAAGTCATGGTTTTAATGCCTAACCCAAGGTGGCCCTGTTCCTATGACAATATGAACCTGAAATGGCTGTGGAGGAAATCACCTTGAGCTCACAACCTATGTTCATTTTATCATGTTAAACCAGTAACAGATGAAAATGAGTAGATACATGTAATAGAAGTGACAACATAATATAATTTCAGAACTAACACATACATGTATATGCTTCCCTCAAATTTCTTTCAATGTTACCCTAATTGTGGGAAAAGAATGAGAATAGACAACGAAAAAGAAAAGGAATATAACTAACTCTGGTTGACACCAATTCTGTTCATTATACTTCTCCCCAGCTTTCCAGCTTTGCAAATGATCACACCTGTGAACTACTCAGGAGCCTACTTTGGCTCTTAAACTTCTCTTTTTCAGCATCTTGTCAATTTCCCTGCAAGCACAACATTCTTCTTTCCTTTTTTTCTTTCACTAGTCTTTCTTTCATATATTTGTTTTTGAACTTTCCTTGTTCTCTTGGTAGATCAAACCCCTTCCGTTTGGATTGGCCACTTTTACATTTAATCCACATTAATTCTGAACCAACAAATCCTGAATTAATCTGGATTAAATGTAAAAGTGAAAATATCACTTCTTGTTTTACAGGCCTCGAGTACCCCATCCCCACCCCTTTCAACTCCTTTTTGTGGTTCTCCTGATACCCAATTCTCACTTCCATGAGCACACCCTCAGACACAGCCTTTTTGATAAATACTTGTTTCTTACAGCCTTTTTTTGACAAATAGTTGTTCCATTATGTTTTTAGCAGCACTTAGTCTGCCTTAAAATTTCTCCAACTATTTCCTTCTCTTTAGTAATCATTCCGTCCAGATGCAAAAATTCATCCACCTGCTCTCGTCTTTCAACATTTACAGTATCTATGACTTGCCAAGTAGTCATTCCCTTTTCCTTCTCAAACACAACTGCCTTGGTCTTTGACGCACTAATTTTCAGGTTCCTTCTTCCTACATTGTATAGCCTACAATCTAACTAACATTCAGGGTCTCAGCCAACAACAAGGCATTGCCATAGATTCACTTTCACATCCACAGCCAACCTGTCTGTAACATCACGGCAACAATCCCTATTGCATTTATCCATAAATGTGTGAAGTAACCACAGGGAGTATCACATATCTTTGTCTTACCTCCTACTAAACAATTGTCTAGTCCTTCTAGTTACAGGTAGTCCTTGACCTACAAAATTTCATTTAGTGACCATTCGAAGTTACAACGGCACTGAAAAGAGTGACTTATGACTGTTTTTCACACTTACGACCACTGCAGCATCGCTGTGGTCACGTCATCAAAATTCAGACACTTGGCAACTGACTCATACTTACGACGGTTGCGATGTCCTGGGGGTCACATGATCCCCTCTTTTTGACTTTCTGACAAGCAAAGCCCATGGGGAAGCCAGATTCACTCAACAACCCTATTACTAACTCAACAACTGCAGTGATTCACTTAACAACTATATCAAGAAAGGTTGTAAAATGGGGCAAAAATCACTTAACAAATGTCTCACTTAGCAACAGAAATTTTGGGCTCAATGTTGGTCATAAATCGAGGATTACCTGTATTTTCACCCATCCTTTCTCATCCTATTGTATCATATTCAATAATCAATAGTCAATTCCACATCAGTACAAAAAAGTCCATAATTCAATCTGATTTCTATTACAAAATGCATTTCCCACATCAACAAACGTGTCATACGCTTCCTTATATTCATTCATTTCTCAAAGATGGCTGAAAATCTGGTTTTAACAATTATGTACGTAATAAAAGAGGAAGACCGGGAAAATTATCTTAGAATAACTCCAAAACATTTGACCATATTGCTAGAAAATCGTTTTTGCTCCATTGCAAAGAATTTAACTGTTGACGAACAACACATATCAACAACAACCCATCAGGTCTTGATTTCTCCTCCTGAATATTTTTTTAACCAGCCCCCATCTCCAAAAAAAATCCAGTCCTTAATGATTCCAAGTACTAAGGACAGAGACAAGCAAGCATTTTAAAGCAGTGTTTCTCAACCTCAACAACTTTAAGATGGGTGGACTTCAACTCCCAGAATTCCCCAGCCAACCATGCTGCCTGGGGAATTCTAGAGGTCCATCCAACATCTTAATGTTGCTGAGGTTGAGAAACATAGTTTTAAAGAATCAGCAGGGAATAATCTAGTCCTATAGCTTTCTTGAAAAAATTTTTATTGTTGAATGTAAACCTCTTTTTTAATTTATTGTTTTATCATAGAGAATAAAATACAGAACAGTAAAATAAACAAACAAAATGAAACAAAGCAAAAACATACATTCAACCCTAACAACAACAAAAAAGAAAAAAAAGTGTACAAAAAAGGAGGAAAAAATAGTCAATTGGATTTAACATTTAACATGTAGGATCCACCCTGGCTGAGTGCGGAAAGAAAAAAAAGAGTAAATTCTCCTCCCCTTTTATGAGATACCGTAGATAGATAGATAGATAGATAGATAGATAGATAGATAGATAGATAGATAGATAGATAGATAGATAGATAGATAGATAGATAGATAGACAGACAGACAGACAGACAGACAGACAGACAGACAGACAAAAAAGCAGTCAACAGGTTGAGCTAAACCAACAGATTGAGCATACACTCACACACAGGCACATACACACACAGTAGTGTACAGAGGTGCATGGAACACGTTATTCCCTGGATAGGGTCATGTCCTGATTTACCAGCTGAAGCTGACCGCTACTGCAGAAGAGCAAATATGATGCCCGCCATGTTTTGGACATCCCTGCCCATAAACCCCAATCTGCCTGACCAGTGGACCATGATTTGAAACGATTCCTTCCGAGACTTCTGCGGGGCTCTGACATCTATTGCTGAGAAGCCATGTTTGGGAGTGACGGACCCACTCAATTTTGTCTACATGTCAAGGCTGCCTTGAAACTCTGGCAAAAGAGAAAGGACCATAGATGGGACCAAAACCTGAAAAACCCGATTAATGAAAGCAGGTTGAAGTTCAACCCATGAAAGAATCAAAAATCTTCTGCTCACTCCTCCTGAACCCACTCCTAAAGGCAGCCCCGAATGCATTAAAAGTCCTGGAGATGCGGCTTAATGCTAATGTCCCTGGGGGTAGCTGCCCCTCCCCCCCCGACTGCACAGGGCAGGCATTCTCCAGGTCCATTCCCTGGTATTTGGGCATCAGTGAGACCTCAGAAGGGGCCCTTTTCCATGGCTGCTCTTACCCTGTAGAACAGAGTTCTCCAACTTTTCCAGCTTTGCGGACCGGTGGGGGGAGGGGAGGGGAGGGTTCTGCGCGAGCCGCGGCCAACTGCACACGTGCGCAGCTCCATTTGTACATGGACCGCGTGCGCCCACACTTGCCCATTACTTGTGCAAGTGGGAATGCATGCGCACATGCACTCACCAGCCACTTCTGTGGCCCGGTTCCAAAGAGCTCAAGGCTCGGTAATGGGCCACAGTCCGGGGGTTGGGGACCCCTGCTGTAGAACACTTCCCCCCAAAGATGGCTGTTGGAGCACCCTAGGACAGCCATCACCAACGGACCACTTGGTGGTCCACGAGAAAATTTTGGTGCTCCACAGAAAAATTATTTGCATTTTTTATATTGCACTAAATAACCATTTATCTTTTTAAAAAAATCATATTAGTGGTCCGCGGGATTTAAAATTATGAATTTCATGGTCCCTGAGGTCCGAAAGGTTGGCGACCTCTGCCCTAGGAGATGACTGAGGCTCCTGGAGGCTTTGGGGGATCTTGGTTTTATTTTTCTGTTTACACCTTCATAGTTTCATTATTGTTGAGAGCTGTCCAGAGTTAACCGTAACCCTAATTGATTACGATGGGTGGCTATATAAACCTTTTAAATAAAGAACTATAAATATATAAAATTCAAGGCAGAGACAGCCATGCACAGGGTTGCAAGAGTCAGGATGATATTATTATAATTATAATTATAATTATTATTATTATTATTAATATTATTAATATTGTTGTTGTTGTTGTTGTTGTCTATTCACAACAATGCCAAGTCACAGCCCCCAGTTCTTTAGCTGCTTTATTCACATGAACTAGGATGTTATTGACATGGTACATGTGGGAATCCAAGCAATGTGGCCTTTGCCAATTGACAGATGAACATTTTGTCAAGGTGCAGATTCCCTAAGTGCCATCAAACATTTTTGGGTTATGGCACCCAGTGTGCCTATAAATAACCACTGGGAAGACTGGATGGCCATTTGCCTGAAGTGATATAGAATCTCCTGCTCCGAGAGGGGGTTGGACTAGATGACCTCCAAGGTCCCTTCCAACTCTATTATTCTATGTCCTATTGGTTCATGCCATCATCTTTCAATGTATTAGGGGTGGCTGATCTACAGTTTAGATTCAGGAGTGGTGGGAAGTCAATATAATTCAAGGCCTAATCGAGAATTATGAAGGTAAAGTTTCAGAATGTAAGCAGTTCACCCAGCAAGGTGGGTGTTCTTTCTAAAGCGTGTGTGTGTGTGGGGGGGGGGTGTCTTCCAGCCACAGGGTCCTGATAGGGCTGGGTCGTCATCAGGGCTGCGACCCATAATCCCCTACCGCCCGTGCAGGGCAGGCCTGGCCTCCGAGGCCGGGGGGGGCGACCCCAAGCCCACCGGGGGAGGGGGCTCTCCGGCCTGGCCTCCGAGGGGCCCAGCAGACCCCCCCCTCCCCAGCCCCAAACGGGGAGCCCCCCGGAGGACGCCCCACGCGCGGGGCAGAGGAG
>QLTV01001543.1:429519-444312 GCA_003457575.1 Thermophis baileyi
GTGGGGGGGGGGCATCTGGCTGTCCTTGGCCAGCCCAGGGCCTGGCCCGGGATAAGCCCGGGAGCTCTTGTAGGATGGGCGCAGGAGGAGGGACTCAATTGGGGACTGATGCCAAGTCTCCCTTTTGGGATGAGAAGTGCTGCCAGAAGGACTAAGCCGGGCTTGCATTAGGACGGAATGGGACAACTCGCCACTGGACAAGTCAACAATTTAATTATTTAAAATAATTTTAAAAAATATTTTAATTTTTGTCATTCGCATTTCACTTTGTCTCCCTCCTTTCTTTAATGATTCTATTCCACCGTTTCTTTGATAGGAGTGTGACTCTTGTCCTGCGGTGAGTTGTCCTAGACTCGCATAAGGACGAGCATCCAAGACACTCCACTCCTCTGCTTGGCCCTGGAAAGGCCACCCCGGGAGTCCTTCTCTGCGGGATTCTGGGCACCACAAACCCAGAGGGACATGGACGGGCTAGAGGAGCTTCAGAGGAGGATAGCAAAGATGAACCTTGAGGACATGAAAGAACTTCAGATGTTTGCTCTGGAGCACATACCCTTGTCTGGGGCAGTCATTCTTGATCCCCTTCCCTGTGTCTGGCCTTGATATATCTGGACGTGGCTAGAGATGTTCTCCAGAGCAGGGGTCTCCAACCTGGGCGACTTTAAGACTTGTGGACTTCCAGCTCCCAGAGTTGAAGCGAAGCTGGCTGAGGAACTCTGGGAGTTGAAGTCCACAAGTCTTAAAGTCGCCAAGGTTGGAGACCCCTGCTCTGGAGAACATCTCTAGCCACGTCCAGATATATCAAGGCCAGACACAGGGAAGGGGATCAAGAATGACTGGCCGCAGACGAGGGTATGTGCTGCAGCTCTACGAATAGAAGGAAAAAGTTCCTGACAGCAAGATTTGTGAAATAGGGTTAAGAGTTGCCACGTTTTCCATCCCTGGAGGGTTTTCAAAAGAGTTGGACATCTCTCATGGATGGTTCAAATGGTTTTTCTGTATGTGGGCAGGTAGCTGGATTACATCGGTGCTTTTCCAACTGATAATTTTAAGTTGGGTGGACTTCAGCTCCCAGCATGCTGGCTGGGGAATTCTGGGAGTTGAAATCCATACATTTGTCAAGTTTGAAAAACACTGGATTACATGACCCTTGTAGTTACATGATTTTTTGGGGGAGAACTGGGTATGTTCTTAATGCCTGTCCTTCCTTCCTTTCTCTGACGCCCACAGTTTATGGCAAAGATACAACACGACACCCTCCAGAATGTTAGGTTCCCAACTCCCAATCAATAAAGGAGAATATTTGTAGCTCAGGCTTGAATTGAGGGGTCCTTGGGGCTCTCTAAGCTAGGTTGTTATCTGGCAGACGTTTCGTGACCTAAACTAGGTAACCTCATCAGTGCTAGTTCCAGTCCTCGTACAGAGACAGACAATCCCGTCTTTCTGAACAGACCTAGATAGTCAAGAGATAGCAGTTAAGTCGGTCCACAGCTTATCTCATAAATCAGAGTTCCCCAACCTTTCTGATTTTGTGGCCTAGCGGGGGGAGGGGCTGGTTCCACCTGAGTGGTGGGAAAATGCGCACAGCTCCATTTGCAAGAGCGGCAGCACATGCGGACATGCGCTCGCCTACTGCTCGCACAAGAGGGGATGCTTGTCCGCCACTTCCGCGGCCCGGTTCTGAATGGCTCAAGGCCTGGTAATGGGTCACAGCCCGGGGGTTGGGGACCCCCGTCATAAATGACTAGAAGTAGTCCTTTCATTTAGTGACTGTTCAAAGTTGCAGAAAAAGGTGACTTATGACCATTTTTCACACCTACAGCCGTTGCAGCATCCCCATAGTCGCGTGATCAAAGTTCAGACACTTGGCAACTGGCATGTATTTCTACAATGAAATCTGTATTTCTCACTTCCTTGATGTTGCCTGGATCTGTGTGGATTTGACTCCGTGTTACAAATCAGCAATCGGTTTAAGGCAGGGGTGTCAAACTCGATGTCATTGAGGGCCGCATCAGGGTTGTGTTTGATCTCGGGGAGGTGTCAGAGGTGGGTTCTGACTTACCTTGCTGCCGGTTCGCTTCCTCACGCGCCGCGTGGGCGGGCGCACCTTGCGTGCCGCGTGCGCTTTGCATGCGCAGTGCTAAACACAAAGCTGCGCATGCGCAGAAGCAAAAAACAGCTTCGCGTGCGCAGAAGCAAAAAACAAGATGGCGTCACCTATGGCGCCGCCGAGAGAGACAATTCAAGGGCGTGTCCAGCCGGCCATGGCTGCCGGTTCAGCAAGCGGGGAAAATTCCCGCTACCGGTTCTATAGAGCTGGTCCGAACCGGCAGGAACCCACCTCTGGGGTGTGTGTGGCCAGGGGGCATGGCCAGCTCAAAGTCAGTTGTCTCGGGGGCGCCTGTGGTGGCCTGAGCGCTCCCAAGCTCTGTTTTTGGCTGCGACGGCCTCCTGCAACCCTCTGCCAGCGAAAACAGAGCTCGGGAGAGCCACACGCAGCCCTCCTGAGCTCCATTTTCGCTGGCAGAGGCACCGCGGGCCAGTCCTTTGCTGTTTTCAGGGCAGCCCCGTGGGCCAGATCTAACCACCCCGCGGGCCGGATCCAGGCCTTGAGTTTGACACCCCTGGTTTAAGGCCATGTTTTTCAAACTTCAAGATATGTGGAATTCAACTGCCAGAATTCCCCAGCTGGCCAAGATTGAAACATACTGATTGGAGAACAAGAAACAGGGCAAATTGTACTAACAATGGGAAAGATCTATTCTTTTTTTTTTTAAGTGTAATTAAGAATAAGCAGTAACTTCAGCAGGTTTGCTGATAACGCCCATGAATTTAGAATGGGAATCTCAAAAATAGACTGTGCTGTATTCACACAGCACCTTTAGCCTGATTACTGAATTAAGCCATTGCCTGAGCTTGCACAATTCCTTAGATCATAAATACCAACTAGCCAAGTTTAGTATATTGTGCAGGCACTAATTTAATTAACTTAGTTAAGCATGTTGTCTGAACTCAGTCACTGTGAGGAACAGGTTTCCCTAAATTTGGATAATGGGTTTTAAATCTTGTGCAGCAGAATTAATTCCAAGCAAAAGTGCTTACATTTTTTTGAGTAACAGAACAACTCCCAGAAATTTGTGAAGTGTGAAACTATTTGGTAATCTGGTATAGAATATAAAATCCTCTTGTGACCGTTCCTATAATTTCCTTCAGTTCTTACGGATTATTGACATTGAAAATGGATTGGGATATGACTCCTTGAACCCAATGGATCTTCTGAGTAGATCATCCAATGAAATGCACAAAAATGTCTCCTTCTTTTCCATGCAACAGTTGAATTTTAGGCACATTCCTTTAAGGAAAAATGAATTAAAAATTCTTAGAAATTAGAAGAGTCTTCTCACTTCCGACAATGGGAAATCATTTTTTCCAATATAAATACATTGCATTTTATTGGAGGAATAAATACTCACGTAAAGCACACAGAGGAAATTTAATCTAATATTAACAGTTTTTAAAACCTGGGTCACTACTAAGACCTACTTAGCTTCCCTAAATGTGCTTTTCAAAAATCCAAAAAACAGTTTCAGATTTACAACTCTAAAAGTGGAAGGCTTCAAAAGATGAAGAGTTTGAAGATGCTTGGCGAGAATCTCAAGGTGTGAAGAGTGTATTTTAATCTGCAGGAAGACAAAAAAAAAATCTTAACAAATCAACGTTCAAGTATTTTTTCTTCCAAAACAATAACTTTCAATAATTAGTGTTACTTTGCCCTAAAAGAGAGCAGGTGTAAATTTCATATTTAGGTTTCTTTGCAAGATCCAATCTGGGTCGGTTACCTGGACCAGAGGTTTCGTCTTCTGAGCTTTCCAACTGGTGCTGGAGCCCATCCTCAGGGAACTTCTCTCCACCAGAATGTGCGCTTTGGGCTCTTCTATGCGTCGTATTCATGTGGTGTCTGGTGAAGCCACACCCAATCAGACACCGCATAAATACGCTGCATAGTATAGCCCACATTCAGCTAGACAGAAGTTCCCTGAGGATGGGCTCCAGCATGAATCCTAAAGCTTGGAAGACTAAACCTCTGGTCCCAGTGACCGACCCTGATTCAATCTTGCAACATTATCCTGGGACACGTATATTTGCCTTTATTCGTGAGGTTTCTTTGTATATGTATTAATTTATATAAATTGCTTGGAATAGAGTTATATCGCCCTATATTAAATCTTTAGCATAGAACCGAGAGGTTGTTATGGAGTGAGGGAACTGACCAATCGCATCCTATTACACATTTTTTCTCTTCCAAGGGGCATGCACGGTGATGCCCAACTAAGTATGATTTTTAAAGCTTCAGGCTCAAGCTATCCTAAGAAAAAATGAATGGTTTTTTTGGTCTGGCCGACTGGTCACCTATTCAAGCAAAGTGCATGAAGCGTGATTTGGGGAAAGAAAAATGCAAAAGGATTATTGGAAGATGCTATGAATAGAATAGAGAAGGAAGGTTTACTCACTATTTTCTGGATTTTTTTGTTTTCGAGGCCTCCTTTTCCTCTTCAAATTTTAACTTGTTCTGTTCTGTAACCCCCAAGATCCTCTCAATATCTTGAATGGCTCCCTAGAAAGAGGTGGAAATGCTGCAGATTAGCCCCAGAGATTTCCCCATCCAGCCTCCCACTCATGTTTGGGCTTCTGGACTGACCATAATGGGCATTCACCTAAGGCTGTGTTGATGGAAGGTGCTAAGCTAAAGCCAAGGAAACTGCATGGCATTTTGTGATGACATGGGGTGATATGATAGTCTTTCAATATTTGAAATACAGGGGGTTGATCTATTCTCCAAAGCACCTGAGAGCAGGACAAGACGTACTTGGTGAAAGATTACTAAAGAGAGAGATCCAACCTAGAATTAAGGAGAAATTTCCTGACAGTGAGAACAATGAATCGGTGGAATGGCTTGCCTCAGGAGCTGTGGGGGCTCCATCACTGGAGCTTTCCAGGAAGAGATTGGAGAACCATTTGTCTGACATGATATACTGTCTCCTGCTTGAGCAGGGAGTTGGGCTGGAAGGCCTCCAAGGTCCCTTCCAACCCTATTATTCTATGTTCTATGTTGGCTGGAGCTGAGCTACAAGTGAATGACCATTCACAAAACACCAGCACTCCAGAGGTGGCTTCAACAGTAGCGCCCCCCAGAGGCTCCCTAAGTAAGTCCTTGCTTTGATAGACATAATATTGGGCAGAATGTATACAAGTGCAAGCCCTTACAGCCATCACCCTTCCATAGCTATTGGAACATAAACAGCCTATTTGTTTGCCTCCTCCTAATGGATGTGTTTTAATATTTCAAACATCTCAACCGTTTCATTTGACGAATCAATAGGAGGAGTCTTTGGGGAGAAGAGCATTTTTTGCCTCTCCAATTAGTAAATCCAAGAGTGGATGTATGCAAAATGAAAATCTAATTTCCTCGGGAGCTAGCCATTCACGCTAGAGAGGGTTGTGTTGTGTGTGTGTGTGTGTGTGTGTGTGTGTGTTTTAAGCAAATATACCAATCGCTCTCAGCCCAAGCAAATCCATGCTCCCGTACCAAAACCCTTAAATTTAACTAACAGATTCGCCGGGAATCTCACAATATTGACCCGCAAGCTGTGAAATTCGTACTGCTACGAGCAGAAGCGAGCATGGTTTAGCACTTGCTTATAATACAGCATGAGGTGTTTTCTGTCCTTGAACAGAAATTTAACGGGGATCGTTAGTTAATTAACACCTCACCTTAAAATTGGTCTCGCCATACATATTAGGTGCTGATAATTCTTGATAGATGATGAAGAGATGCTGAGCAAAGGTCATGAGGACCCCCTGGAGATGTTCTCCAATTGTTCTGTTAATGATATCCAAAGAAACGTCTTTGCCAATGATTCTATTCGCACGCTTAAAAACAATCGCCCTCTCATTTGGGCCTGTCAGACGGAGGGATTTAATGAATATTTTCAATCTCCGAAGGTGGCAATCTTCAGGGAGATACAAAAGATGAGGCTCCATTTTAACTTGTCAGTGAAAAGGATTTGTGTAATAAATATTTTTTATTAATCAAGTAATGGAGGAGGGCAAAGGCTTGAGTCATTTAAAACACCAGAGTCCTATCTTTGCTAAAGCATCTCAAATAGGTGAACAGGTAGCGCTGGTGGTATGAGAACCCCAGCATTATTAATGGCAGAGCATGCTGTTGGAAACTTGGGGTTGCTCAGATCCCCCATAAAAACAAGAGTTCAGCCGTTTCAGTGAGGCTTGGGCTGTGGCTGCTCTTGAAGAATAGTTACTAGGTAAAAATAGTTATGGATATTTTTCATCTGGCTTTTCTGACACAATTCTGTGCCTTAGCCATCAGGGTCTGTCAAGGAGCCATTCTCTCCGGGGTTGAATCTTTCAGAAGACTGGCAAAGAGCAGAGAGAAGGAATCTTAAACTACAAGGACCAGCGACGCCTTTCTCCTGGGAACTTACATCATTCCAAATGTGTTTCGTTTCTTGTCTTCAAACAAGATAAAAACGGTTCCTTCTTTTAGCTGTTGAGAGGGATAAGATGTTAAGCTTTTTTTTTTTTAACTGTGTCTGGAAATGCTAAACATACAATTTCCCAAGATCACATGATAAGGCGCGTTACGTGAGATGATGTGATTTAAGAAAAAAATAATTTAAGAGCAAGCCAATTAAGATTGTCACTTCCAAGCTGATATAAAAAGTTGATGGTCAAGTATTCAGCAAGAGAAAGTGTCTGTAAACAAAATATATTTGTAATTCCCTCCTCCTCTCCCCTTCTCCCTCCAAGTCCTAATGACCTGAAATCAGGATTTGAGTATCTGAACTCTATTAATAAACGCACACAATAACAGATTTCATCGAAATCGATCATAGGGGCAAAAACATGGAGATTCTTTCCCCAACGCAATTAATGTGTGGTTCATGCATTTTAAAGGTTTACCCTCTATTTCTTCCCCAACCTATTTTCCTGTTGTTATTTCACTGAAATTAAAGCAGGAGGCATCCTCCTTACCAGCACATCGTAGCCGATCCCGTGAGCCTTGCACATCTGGAGGAAAACATTATAGTAAATGAAGGAAAGGTTGCCATTCTTAATCGAACTGCTCATGAGAACGTAGCGGCTGACCAGGGAAGTCTGGCAAAGGAAAAAGGAGAGAGAGAGTTAAGGCTGAGGAACCCCTGAGAGATTCCAGCTTCCAGACTGGAGTGCAGACTTATACAAGAGCAGCTAAATCTTAAGCCTCCTGGCATATTTCTTCTTCGTCTTCTTCCAAGAAACAAATCTCAGTCTTTGCAACGACTCACTTGAACACAGATAAAGGAGGAGGTTTAGTGCTGTAACTCAAGGAGGCATCTCCATTCATTAAGTCCTGTTCACACATCTACCGTGCAGACTGCATGGTCCTGATGGAAAGAGTAGCCCTGGGCAGCTTTCCCAACCTGGCGCCCTCCAGACCAGCTCAGTTTCTGTCCCCACTGGAAGATTAAGGATTGTAGGAGTGGGAGACGAACATCCAAAGGGCACACAATTTGGGAAGGCTCTCTTACAAGGATCCAGTCCTCAGTAGTTAGGTGAAGGAGCCACCCAGAGTTGCTCTCAATAGTGAGATAGGAGGCATATAAATGTAATCAATAGTTCAATCAATTAATTAATTAATAAGGATGCAGAAGATACGATCTACTCAGGATGCAGAAGATAGAGATCTACTCAGTGTGAAAGCTACAAAGATCTAGATTTCTGCTTGGAGAGATTCTGACCCCACTTCAGACATTTCAAAGGCCTCTCACATTTTTTTCCCCCACCAATCACTCTGCAAGGAAATTTAGGCTAATTGGTGGGAATCCAAATCTTTTCACACCACACTGAACATCAGTCCAAAACAATAATAAACCCAAAGTTGCTTCGTGGTTTAACTTTGAGTACTTTCTTGATGCGGTAATGGAAATAGGATCCAGAATAAACATGAAAGGACTGTAGTATATAAATCAAGGGTGAGGAGATTTCAGACATGATCCCTCTCACCCCGAATCCTGGGATTTACCAACTGGTACAAAAATCACAGAATTAAAGTACTGTATTCCAGGTCTCAGGATTCTTTTTTTAAAAAAAAAGCAAATTACAGATATCCTTGATTTACAATCATTTGTTCAACAACCATTTAAAAAAAAAAACATTCACAGAAAACACACATTTAGCTTGGAGAAGTGCCTAACTCACCTCCCCAGAAAAAATAGCAGAGTCAGCAAGATGGTAGAAAGGCTTTAGGAAGGCTAGCGAGATCGACAAAGGTCACTTCTCCAGGCTGCCTTCTAAAAGGAATTGCAGCAGTCCCGCAACCACATGTGAACGGTTTTGTGAGAGCATTGATACTTCACCAGCGGAATTTGCCGCGGTTGACTTGCCCAGGCCGACTAACCCTGGCCGACTCGCCATGGGACAATTCAACACATGATAAGTCAAAAGAGGGAGAAGCAGAATTGCAGCTCACCTCCCCAGTCTCGAGGACTTCTAACCTGAGAAGGTTCAAAACCTAAAGCAAGACAAGATGTGCCACAATTCACTTGTCCCTCTCTTGAGTTATCCCATGTTGGATTGCGGCAAGTTGTCCTGTGGTGAGTTGCCCGGGATGAGTCGGCTGCAGTGAGTTATCCTAAACCCCTTCACCAGCCCGAAACTGCTGAGAACTTGTCTGAGAATGTAGTAGCTCTCATACGTTTTTTTTGTGTCTCATATACACATCTAAATGTTAAAGTTGGTCTTAAGGTTTCAGTCATACACGTGCTTTCTCACCATGACCACTTCTACTTTTTCCTCCTCCTCTTTTCTTAAAAAATGTCCTTGGGCAGAGATGGGCATTTTTCAGGGCCTAACAGTAACCCTGAGTAGGACAATGGTGGACACGGGCAGATTTTGTTATTTTTCCTCTCCCAAGTATGGGAGGTTTTTAAAATAAATTCATAAATAACCCACGGTGGCACGTCTATTTTGGCCTGCAGCACAATTTTTATTCCCATCAGAAAATGGCAGGAAATTCTTGTGCCAACCTTTGGAGTTTTACCCCTGATTCAGAGGGGACCCCGAGGGCCATAAGAAAAGCACTGGGGGGCCCCCCACTAGCTGCCCCCCGTTGTGCCATCGACTGGCTATCACAATGTCAAGAAGGCTAATAATACAATGTTTGCAAAACCGTGCTAAGCAAAACTGTGTCTGGTTGTTGGCAGAAATAAGTGGGGGGGGGAGGGAGAGCCGAGGGGTTTCATCCATGCTAGCTGATGGCTGCCAAGTCATTTTGGTGATCATCCAGTAAAGACCTGAATTTCAATGGGCGCACACAGGGTTCAAAATGTGCCATATGTAGAAAGGCAGTTTGGGAAGCTCCTTAGAACGAGAAAATCAATGCAAAATGTTTTACCGGTGGCACATGTCTCCCCTGCAACTATCAAAAATGCTTCCAAACACGTCACCGAGATGTTGGAAATGTAGAAAAGAAACAGGTACATACTATCAACTATGGTGGACCTGCAAAGAGGCGGAAAAATATTGGAATAGGATAGCTACATGGTTAAAAGAAATTTTGAAAATGGATATAGAAAAAAAACCAGAATGGTTCTTACTGGGTATTCCTGATAGGATATATAAAAAGGAAATACAGCACCTCGCTATTCATATCCTAACAGCAGCAAGAATCACATACGCACAGTCCTGGAAAAATAAATAGATTCCCAAAGAGGGGGAGATAATAAAGAAAATAATGGACTGTGCGGAAATGCATATGTTAACCAGAGAATAAAAAGAAAAAGAAGAAGAAGATTCTGATTTCTATAAAGTCTGGAACAAATTTTATAATTGGTTAAAAAAAAGAAGTAATAAATAATAGAAAAGTTCAATGGTGTAAAGTTAAGTATTTAAGTAAAGTTTTTATATGCTTATGGTTTAATAAGAAATAATGATTGAAAGCACTATGTATATCCGATAAGAGCTTATTAGAGATAGGGGACTATTAATGTCTCTATTGTTTGTAATATGTTATGTTGATGTTGTTGTTGTTTTTGTGTGTGTGTGTTTAAATAAAATTAAAAAAAAAAAAGAACGAGTGTGTCTCGAGCAGCTTTTGTTGATATCCTGTATTCCAATGGGATAATTTTATTATTTTATTATTTTATTTTTGCTATTCAGTATTAGAACCGTGATAGTAAAGGGTTAGAGGGAGATTTTTAAGCTAGCCCTCCAATTTAATGGAAAGATATTGTGGATACAAAGTCCAGCCTTCGGTCGGTTCCCTCATCCCAAATCTCTCATTCTCAAGTGTTATTTGTGGCATGAAACTGCTAACCAGAGTGGCAACCACTTCCCTCGCACACCATGCTCACCCATGTACTATTAGGCAAGCAGGCACGGCGTGGTGTCTTCCAGAACAGGTACCCAAAGTTTTGAGAAATGTGTTCCTGGCAAAAGACGGCGGCAAATAAAACAAACGAATGCTTGATAAAATAATCCAAATCGCAGTTTAACAAGCGTAAACCCGAATGTAGCAGCAATAACACCGAACCATTGTTTAAACGCAGGCATCGGTCTGATGAGGTGCTTATTTCAGCTACAAAGCAGACAAACACATGCATAATGAACTGCGGGATGAATTATTAATGTCTTGCTTATTTAGCCTCATCTGTCTCAAAGATAATGTATCCTAAGTATAATGAGTGATTGGTTTTCTACATAATTACAGTAGCGGCAGTATCTAGGAAATTTGCTCTGGCAAAGGAGATTTCTAAAAATAAAAACCATCACTCGTACTCGGTCGCTGCTCCATTTTATCAAAATCAAAGCAAGCAGCCCAGTGAACACATAATAAATTCGTGGGGACAGAAGCATTATTAACATCATAATTTCACATAAAGTGTTTTTACTTAATCATTCATTATAGATCATGCACTGTGAAAAGATTTGTCTCTGTTTGTTTCTTCCGGTTCTTTAAAAGATCTGATGTGCTGGATCCCCAGTTTTACCCCGAACGCTTGGCTGAATGGGGAAGAGGAAGAAGAGGAAGAAACGATGTGTTGAGGGCAACGGCAGGTCAAAAGTGACAAATATGCATTAATCTGCAATTATTTTAATTTAAAGAATGGCTGCTTGGTTACTTTCAATTTTTAAGACCTGGAACTGGAGTTGAATCAGAACTCGCTTGTACTCCTCTTATCCCACATAAGTAGCTTGAGGAGAATAGACCAAAAGGTTATCAATCTTGACATTTTGGGGAATGCACAAAATCTGGCTATAAAGCCATTTTCCCATACAGCGGCTATAGAAAGTCTACACACCCGTGCTAAAATGCCAGGTTTTTGAGATGTAAAAAAATCAGATCAAGATAAATCACTTCAGAATTCTTTCCCCACCTTTAACATAACATATAAACGCTGCAATTCAATTGAAAAACAAACTGAAATCTTTTTGGGGAAAAAATAAAAATAAAAACATTACAATAACGTGGTTGCATGAAGATGCACATATCAAATGCCAGGGAAATCAGGAGATTCAGGCAGTTCAAATGGGTATAAAGATTTATTGCAAGCTTAAACTCTCTACAAGAATCTGAACTACTAACAGCCAAGGGAAATTCGTGGGAGTTAAGAATAGAAAGGAATTCAAGGTCGGCTGCACTTTGATCTCTTGTGGGCACGCAGAGACTCATGACTGATGACGCATTTGACCCCTCCCTGAGGTTCAGGCTTGGCACACTCTTAAAGTAATACTTCGTTGAAGGACCTTTTAATTTTATGACATCATTCAGTCTTGGGATAGGAGGAGTGGTGCGGTGGCCTAGAGGTGGAGCTCTTGCCTCACAATCAGGAGGCTGTGAGTTCGATCCTAGGTAGAAGCAGATATTTCTCTCTCTGGGCACAGTGAAAATATATCTGCTGAACGAAGCTCCACATTGACGACAGGAAGGGCATCCGGCCAGTAAACACTTAGCTCCATTCAGTTGCCCAGACTCCATCCCGCAAGGGATTATGGGGTCATTAAAAGGTGAATGATGATTCAGTCTTGGGGTAGGAGCCTATCAGCATGGCACACCTTACCTTGGGAACCTTTGCCCACTCTTCCTTGCAAATGTGCTCCAGATCTGTCAGATTGCCTCTCCTGTTCACAACCCTCTTCAGGTCACCCCACAGATTTTCAACTGGATCCAGGCTCAGACTCTGGCTGGGCCATTCCAAAACTTTGATCATCTTCTGATGAAGCCATTCTTTTGTGGATTTGGAGGCATATCTTGGATCGTTGTCGTCATATTAAAAGGTGTGTACTGACTACTATTTAAAGTCAGTTGGAATGTGATTGGTTAATTCTGAACACAGCCACATTCCTACTTATAAGTGTGAAGACTTATGCAGACATATTATTTTACCAGTAGTTTTTTTATTTTTATTTTCCACCTAAAAGATTTCAGTTTGTTTTTCAATTGAATTGTACAGCTTGTATGTTATATTAAAGGTGGGGAAATATTGAAGTGATTTATCTTGGTCTGAGTTTTTTACATCCCAAATCCTGGCGTTTTAACAGGGGTGTGTAAAGTTTCTATATCCATTGTATCTGGTAACCTACAAACATGTTGACTACAAATCCCAGAATTCCCAGGAAGATAGGTTTCCATTGATCATACTACCTGGAAATTTTGAGAGCCAAAATAGTCCCAAAATGTGGAGTTTGGGGAGAATTAGTTACAATGACATATACAATTTTTATTACAATTAATAAAGTTAATAAAATTAATTATTACAATTAATAAAATTAACAAAGGAGTTAGTTACAATGACATATAGAACTATGGAGCTTGGGGTGAGTGTAGTTACAATGACATAGAAAGGGATCCTATGTCATTGTAGTTACACATAAACATGGAAGATTGTTTGCAAAGAACAGTAGCTGTATTTCAGAGATCTCCAACTTAATTATTCTGAAGGGTAATGAAAGTTGAGTATGTGGAAAGTGATATCCACCAGTGTCATTGTTCAACTTCCTGACTTATGGAAGAAAACTAAGACCACTTGCAATTAGTCTGACCTTCGTTCATGAAAGATATGCAAAAGGAAGACTTGAATTTAAAGAAAATGCTGGTAAACAGAAAACCAAATATTCATAATAACAGAGTTGGAAGGGACCTTGGAGGTCTTCTAGTCCAACCCCATGCTCAAGGAGGAAATTTATTCCATTTCAGACAAATAGTTGTCCAATCTCTTCTTAAACACTTCCAGTGATGGAGCACCCACAACACAAAGGCATTCCAGTGGTTAATTGTTCTCACTGTCAGGAATTGTCTCCTTAGTCCTAGGTTGCTTCTCTCCTTGATTAGCTTCCATCCGTTGTTTCTTGTCTTGCCTTCGGGTGCTTTGGAGAATAGCTTGACCCCCTTGTCTTTGTGGCATCCCCTCAAATATTGAAAGTGTCAGGCCAAAGCCATTTTCTTTGGATCTTTGGCCTGCCACACTTTATGCTAGTTTAAAAATGTATTCTTTGCTATGGGAATTTGGGAGGGGCATGAGGGATGCCTGCATGCAGCCATAACAAATTCCTTCTAGATTGTCAAGGTCATCCTTTGTCCTGCACCTGCACAGAAGAAGGTGGAGTTCCAACCAAGCTACCAGAGGATGAAGCAATGAAGATTGGTTCATGTGATGAACTTGGGGGTGTGGGGACAAAGGCTTGAACTTTCAACTGGGTGGAGAAACCCCGGAGGCTTCAGATTCGGATTTCCTCCCAGCCGTGCTGACATGGCTCTGTCAATAAATTGGAACTTTGAGGAATGCTTTGCCTCGGACTCTGATTTAATTCCAGATGCTATTCGGAACCCTGACAGAAAGACTGAATGATCAAAGAAAGAGGATGATCCAAGTTTTGGAATGGCCCAGCCAGAGTCTGAATCTATCGTATCACCCCTAGTCCTTCTTTACATTCCTTCCATAGATACTAGCAAATGCTGGAGAAGGTCAGGAGACATTCTTGTCAGCCTCAGTTTTCTTGTGAAAGTAATAAACCAATACTGTAAGGCAATGAGCTTGGCTTTAAAAAGCCGTGTCGGTACTCATCCATGGCAAGACTTTTACAAGACCAGCCCAAGACAGTTGGCTGCCTAATAAAGCCAGCAAAGGCCGTCCCTTCTGCTAAGAACCAGAAGCAACAATCCATCAAGAAATTCTCTTAGGCCAGTTATGTTAAACCCAACACAAAACATCAGGCACAGGGAAGGTGTTATGTTCTAACTGTTTCAACTGTGTTGCATGGTTCCAACCAGGTCCAGCGTTTGAGCGGGAAAAAGCTCAAACGCTATTGGCTGGTCTGTCTGACAGCTCCCTATAAAAGGGCAAGCTGTCAGACTGCTCTTTGCTGGTTGCTTACACAAGAGCTGAAATAAAGAGCTGCTTTGGAAGTCTGTCTCCTGTCATCTCTACCCACTATCCAACAGTGGCGACGAGGGCTTGGGCCAGGAGAACTGTGACTAGCTTCTTCAGCACTTTCAACCAGCCAGGCAGACATCTCTCAAACGCTATTGGCTGGTCTGTCTGACAGCTCCCTATAAAAGGGCAAGCTGTCAGACTGCTCTTTGCTGGTTGCTTACACAAGAGCTGAAATAAAGAGCTGCTTTGGAAGTCTGTCTCCTGTCATCTCTACCCACTATCCAACAGTGGCGACGAGGGCTTGGGCCAGGAGAACTGTGACTAGCTTCTTCAGCACTTTCAACCAGCCAGGCAGACATCT
>QLTV01001543.1:447519-459752 GCA_003457575.1 Thermophis baileyi
GCTGCCTCACCACCATCTGTATTGCGCAGGTCTAGTAGTGCTCCAAAACGCCCCGCCTACCTGCGTGATTACGTATGCTGGACAGCTCCATCCAGGAGGGGAGGGGTGTTATGTTCTAACTGTTTCAACTGTGTTGCATGGTTCCAACCAGGTCCAGCGTTTGAGCGGGAAAAAGCTCAAACGCTATTGGCTGGTCTGTCTGACAGCTCCCTATAAAAGGGCAAGCTGTCAGACTGCTCTTTGCTGGTTGCTTACACAAGAGCTGAAATAAAGAGCTGCTTTGGAAGTCTGTCTCCTGTCATCTCTACCCACTATCCAACAGAAAGGACTGGTAATTTCCAAATGGGTTAGTACATTAAAACTTCATAATGGGTGGAAAACTGATGGGGACCACACTGTTCTGTCCCCAGTGCAATGGGCTGATGGTGCAGGAGGACATCAAACAATGGGGAACCAACACCGTTTAGGCCAGGGGTCTCCAACCTTGGCAATTTTAAGCCTGGTGGGCTTCAACTCTCAGAATTCCCCAACCGCTGGCCGGGGAATTCTGGGAGTTGAAGTCCTCCAGGCTTAAAGTTGCCACGGTTGGAGACCCCTGGTTTAGGCCACAAACTGCTTATTTGTTTCTTCATTCGAGCATCACTTACAGATCGGGTCTGTTCCTTCTGCACAGGCGGCTTCTTTGGAGGGAGCTGTACCTGGAAGCGACTTGACGCGCAGTCGAAGGTCCCTTCTGTCACATAGAGCGCGACCCGAGTCATGGCCAAATGATCGCTGTAGCGCAGATCTAAGTCTGTGGCCCAAACCTTGGGAGAGAAAGAGAGAAGGTAAGGTAGCTGTCAACCCTGAAGTTGGCCGAACTGTGGCCATTTTCCTTCTTTGTAGCTCCCTAGGGAGATTTCTCTCCTCACGGCTTCAGGGCTGACACAGCCTGGAGCGAAGGGGCCAGGGAGGAGGGTGTAGAGATAGCTGGGGTGTTGTAGCCTAAATAAAAGTCTTTCCCCTGGGAATCAAGGACGTTGGTGCAGGTGTTCGAAAGGTGGAGACTGAGGTCACCTGGCAACTGGACTGTGTGCTGATTGGACCATGTGACTGGAGACTCTGGAGGGAAGTGACGAAGTTTTATTGTTAATTGGGTGTATAATCAGCGGGAACTTAGAGCCGGTTTTCTACCAGGAACGTGCCAATTTGATATGTCCCAATAAAATGTTCTTTGAGGACTTTGCCTGCCTCGGAGTTCTTATTGAATGGGATGTGTTATTTGGAACCCTGACCGTAGCCTTACTTTACGTATATCTGAAGAGCACAAGAGGCACCAACGGCGGACTTACTGTCTGAAACGGCTCAGACAATTTGTGAACCTGTCTGACATTTCGTATCTGCCTACAATCGCAAATACAGAAATGCCTCCTCTCTGGTGAATGGAACTGCGTTCTTTTTAATGCCTGAAACGTCAAAAAAGAAATCAATGAAAAAGCAACAAGATGGAGGTCGCAGCAGGGCGCCATTACAGGTTGTCCTCCACTTACGACCACAATTGAGCCCAAAATTTATGTTGCTAAGCGAGGCAGCTGTTAAGTGAGTTGTGCCCTTTTGCGATCTTTCTTGCCGCAGTTCTTAAGTGAATCACGGCACTTGTTAAATTAGTAACATGGTTGTTAAGTGAAGATGGCTTCCCCATTGACTTCGTTTGTCACAGATGATCACATGATCACAAAGATGATCACATGACCCCGGGACAATGCAAACGTCATAAATAGGAACCAGTTGCCAAGCATCCAAATTTTGATCACATGACCATGGGGATGCTGCAATGGTCATATGAAAAATGGTCATAAGTCACTTTTTTCAGTGTCATTGTAAGTTCAAACAGTCACTAAACAAATAGTTGTAAGTCAAAGACTACCTGTATCATCCCTTGCAGGTACCTTGTGTTACATTCTAGGACTGAAGCACATAGGCTTCAGTCAGGTCCTCCATTCTGGAGGGAAAATACTGACTGCTGATTGGCTAGACTGTCTGACAGCTCCCTATAAAAGGGCTAGCTGTCAGACAGGGCTTTCGCTGGATTGTAAACAGTTGCAGAATAAAGAGCTGTTGTTTTGAAGCACTTCTGTCTGCCTCTTCCATTCACTCTATTTAACACTGGCGACGAAGGTGGGATTGGAAGGCAGATAGCCAGAAAAGAGCTGACAACCTAGCAATCCAGCCCAGGGCAGTAAGTCTTTGACAAACGGCCTTTCCTAAGCGCCAATTCAGCCGACATGACGACGCCCGCCCCGCCGAATCACTTCACCCCAGCACGAGAGCACTGGGACACCTACATGACTTGCTTTGAATGTTTTATGGAGGTGAACCACCTGCTTGGGCTATCGGACAACCACAAACGAGCGCTCTTCCTGAGCTACTGCGGGACGGACGTGTTCGAGACGGCCCAAGCACTTGCCGAGCCAACGCCGGTCCAGACGGTCACCTGGTCCGCACTACAGACAATGCTCAAGACCCATTATGCCCCGAAACCCTCCAAATTCATGCGGCGGCACGAATTCAATCTGCGGAACCAGAAGGAGAGGGAGTCCATCAATGAATACGTCACCGTGCTACGCAAGGCTGCTGCCCATTGTGAATTCTGTGATCTAGACGAGCTACTGCTCGACCGGGTGATCTGTGGAATTCGGGACATTAACCTCCAACGGAGGTTGCTTTCGAAAACAACCCTCACACTCCAGATTGCACTGGATGAGGCCAGGGCAGCAGAGGCATCCACAAGGTCGAGTGAGGTGCTACAACAACCCCACAGCCCGAGAAGCGTGTGGAAGGCTGTCAGTGTGTGCAGTGTGCAGAGTTCGGCGCGAGATCTCTTGCCTGACAGCAATGAGGAAGTTTGCTGGCTTAGATTTAAAAAGCGGGAAGCGGCAAACACACCCGATGACAGACTCCCACCATGTGCCAGCTGCGGAGGGCACCATCACTGCACCAACTGCTGATACCGCGAGGCCATCTGTCAGCGATGTGATCGTGGTCATCTAGCCAGAGTCTGCCGCACCAAGCTGCCTTCACCACAGACAATGCGACGAGCATCGAGCAAGCCCGGCTACGCCAATCAGCCTCAACACGGGGTTTGGCAGCCGTGGCGTGCCAGAAACCGGAAGAGCAGCCGGCTGGTGCGCATGCGCGCGCCGGGAAGATGATCTTCCCGTTTCTGGCACGCACATGCGCACCGGCCACTGGTCTTCCAGTTTCTGGCGCGCATGCGTGCGTGAAGACCAGCTGGCCGGTGCACATGCGCGTGCTGGAAACCACAAGATAATCTTCACGGCACGCGCATGCGCACTGGATGGCTGCTCTTCCGATTTCCAGCGCTCCCGCACACGTGAAGACCAGCTGGCCGGCACGCCAGAACCCGGAAGAGCAATGGGCGACAGCTCGCGTGCCCGGAGAGATGGCTCTGCGTGCCACTTCCGGCATGCATGCCATATTTTCTATTTATATGTATAGCATGAGCTTATGCACAAATTCCTTGTGTGTCCAATCACCCTTGACCAAAAAAGTTTCAGATGGTTTGGGCGTGAATACCTGAAGTTAAACTTGGAAGAAGATTATCAGTGTGCCCAAAGAGGTAAGCACTAGTGTTGTAAACCAACAACAGTGCAAATGCTGAAGAAGGTGCCTATTTATGACTGCATCCATGGCCACCTTCATATTTTTTAATGTAACCATGACACGCTGTATATCAAGTGACTGCAGCAAGTCATCTTCAGTTTCAGTTGTTCTATCTAAAACATATTTATAGTCACATATTTGAAAGCTGGCTCATCCCAGAGAGAGCTTAGGAAACAAGCCATATATCAATTCTACAATTGTATAGGATTAGAAGCGGGCATAAAATAGACCAGGATCTTCAGGGGAACCACTTGGTGCTCTGCAATAAATCACCACATCTGTCTCAATTGAAACAAAATGACTCCACTACCCTATTCTAGTAGGCTTGCTATAAAAAAAAAAAAAGAAGAGAAAGCTTGAAAAGTTAACTTTTTGTATTAAAGAACTATGAGGTTGTACATCTAAAGATGCCTGGGCTACACCTGCAGGGAACCTGTTTCTTGCTTCTATGGCAGTGTTTCTCAACCGTGGCAACTTGAAGGTGTGTGGACTTGAACTCGCAGAATTCCCCAGTCAGCCTTACTGATTGGGGAACTCTGGGAGTTGAAGTCCACACATCCTCAAGTTGCCAAGGTGGAGAAACACTGTTTTAAGGGAACATCTGCCCATCCTTTCCGAAGATCTTCCCACGGGCTGGAAATATTCAAATTTTGGTCATGTCAAAGATGGACCAATTCTATGTTTCTAAACAAAAGTGCCCCAAAGAGATGGTAACTGAAACAATATTCTTAATAGTACCTGGGATTTAGAGCATACTAAAATATTCTTAAAAAGTGCCTGGGATTTAGAACATGCTTGAATGTTGCAGACCAACTGAAAATGTAAGAATGCAATGGTAGCATTGGTATGGCTCACTTAGCCATAGCCATTTATTCATGGTTTATATAAGTAACTCTGTTTTCTGGGCTTACATGACACACGGAATGATAAATTAAGTACACTGCCTGTGTTTTCATGACTTCCAAGCTAACAAGTAGGTGGCTATGGTTTGGGGTGCCACTGAACAGAGATAGAGAGGATTAAAACATGCTTCAAGATGAGACAGCCAATACAGTAAAAGTGGCCAACATTTGGAAATTGAGATAAAATTCAGTAGGGAAACTGGAGAGGAGGAGGAGGAGGAGGGGAGGAAATGAGGGAGGAGGAGGAGCAGGAAGAGGAGGAGGAGGAGGAAGTGGAGGAGGAGGAAGAGGAGGAGGTCAACCCATTAAAAACAAAACAAAACCAAACCAAACCAGTTCATCAGTTCCATTCCCCCCGCCCCCTCCCCCCATCAGAATTGATGAAGCTTCTTGGATGAGAAGCGAAATATTTTCTTCTTCTTCCTCAAAGGAAAAACAGTTCAGTTGCCTTTTGAAGAAAAAAGCACCTTTGAGTAGCTATGGGACAGCTGCCTTTTTGCTTCTGGAGAACTGAGCTTTGGCCGCGCACCTGGGCACAGGTTGCTCACTCCCAGAGGGTCTCCTCCGTGAATAGCGGCCCTTTAGAAGCAAATCGCCCACAGAATGACTTGGACAAGCCACTGAATGGTAAATGGCATCATTATAAGGCTATTAAGGGGTCAGACACTCAAGGCCTCTTGCTAAACTGGAGCTAATTTCTGAATCATATTACACAATAATGCCCCCTTTTATAACAGCAAATAAATCATGTCAGAAACGGTTAATAATGAACCGTCAAGTATCAGTTTTACTGTTAAATATCCTATTTGTCAACTTAAATATTTCCCATTGCATAAGGAAAAAAAGAGCTTGGATCTTCTTTTGGTATAGTTCAGTGTGAAGATTTCCTTCTATTTTACAGTATTTTTCTCTAGCACTCCTCTTCTAAATTTGCCCCACAGAGGCGCACATCCTTCGCTGGCCCTCAAAACTGCCATTTAACTAAAACAAAAGAATACAAAAAGAAAACTCTGCTGAATATAACCGAGGGCAATCTTGCCAGGATCTCAATGCCCCCAGGAAGCCCCCCGTTGGTTAGGAACTCAACATTCTCCTCTCGTCTTCCCTGACAACTGGTTGCCAGAGGTTTCTTGCCCTGAGACAGAATGGATTATATTATATATTTTGATGCTTGTCTTTTAACTATTCAAGCAGAAGAATCCCTCTTTCTGTCCTCTGTTTTACAGGCATATCTGTTCCTAAGGCTAGCTAGCAGATCTGAGATGGAAAAAAAGATGACCGCTAGATGGCAGCAATGAGACACTGAGATATTAAATCTTTGCTGACCTCTAGCAACATTCAGATTATTGCAAACAAATCCCAGCTGCTCATACCTGCCTCTTTCCTGCTGGCTCCAATAGTTTTCTAATCTGATCCAAGGACTAGAGCATTCAAAGCAACATATGGGGAGAAGATCAGAATACAGAGACACGAACAACAGAGTTGGAAGGGACCTTGGAGGTCTTCTAGTCCAATCCCCTCCTCTAGCAGGAGACCGTATACCAATTCAGACAAATGGCTGTCCGATCTCTTCTTAAAAACCTCCAGTGATGGAGCACCCACAGCTTCTGGAGGTAGGTCATTCCACTGGTTAATTGTTCTCACTGCCATATGCCAAACAAACAAACAAACAAACAAACAAACAAACAAACAAACAAACAAAACTGTTCTCACTGTCAGGGGATTTCTCTTTAGTTCTAGGTTGGATTTTTAAAAATGATCTTCCACCTGTTAGTTCTTGTTCTGCCTTCAGGTCAACCCCATCTTCTCTCTGACAGCCCCTCAAGTCCTGGAAGACTGTTACCATGCTACCCCTGGCCCTCACACTTTCCTTAGGAGATGCAGCATGAAAAATGCACAATATTGGTCGCACTCAGATCCCTTGCACTCTGCAAAGCTGGCATCGTTCCGCAGATTTCATCCGCCCAGCCTGATTACTCTATCTAGAGATTTCTATTTCACCTCTTCCAACATCACACCTTAGTTTTTGGGGGTTTTTTAGAACTTCGGAGTCTTATTTAACAGGCATCATCATCTGGGTTGTTCAATGTCGTAATTAATCCCTCAATTGCACTTCTCCATCTCCAGTGAAACAATTTTGTGTGTCATTTCCTATTGGACTATTACATTGCATTTCTTTTGAAAAAAAAGTTCAATGAAAAAAAAAAGGCGTTCACTCAGCTTTGCCAAATATGAGCTTCTCAGAGGCCATTCAGATATTTGCATCTGGAGGAAATGGTGATTTCAAGGGATAGCAGTAAGGAATGCTATCCTGCCTTGTTTGCCAGTTGCACTCGACCAATCTCTCATCTGATTCATAATTGGGGAGGATCATTTTTTTGCTAGAAGTAAAACAACCAACACAGAGTAAGTAAATACAGCTGGTGCATCACAGAGAATTTAAATGCCCAATGCAGGTCATAGCAGCCTTGCCACGAGTGTTTTTATCAAAGACCAAGTAGGACAGATCAGCTTCTATTCTCTGGTGAGAAGGAATCATCTAAAGCAGGGGTCTCCAACCTTGGCAACTTTAAGACTTGTGGACTTCAACTCTCAGAGTTCCTCAGCCAGAATTCCTCAGAGGAATTCTGGGAGTTGAAGTCCACAAGTCTTAAAGTTGCCAAGGTTGGAGACCCCTGATCTAGCTGTTGACACCCGGTGGAAAAACAAAGTCACAGCCCAGCAGCTGGGACCCCGTTGGGAAAGACTGAAGCTCCTGACTTTCATTTGCGGGCAAAAAAAAGGAAGACCTTGTCAGAGCTTTTGAGCCCCAGAGCCCCAGAGCCCCAAGCAAGGCTCTCGACCCTGAATGTATCCTTGACTTGTGCCCACTGGGTCCTTCGTAAACCGAAACCCCTCTCAATAACTGAATCCACTGTGGGCTCTTAAATCCAAACTCATTTTCACTCCTTCCACACTTCTTTGGAGGGTTCAAAGTAGGTGGGCATGTGACGTAAAGGGAGAAAGGAGAAGAAGCTGAGTGGCCCCTCTTAGCCTCTTGGTTAATGGAGATATTTTCTCCACCGCAGGGGAAGGGAAATTCAGTTTTGCTGTTGATGCCCACCGAATGTGATATTGATCTCAGGATGCCTTAAGCAGAGAGCATTTCGGCTGGAATCGTATTTCTCTCCCATCTCTGTCGTGCCATAACTCTTCTCCTTAAGTCTTTGTGCTGGCATCCATCATGGCCTGAATCAGCTGCAGGCTCCTAAGCCTATCTTGGAAGTTCTCCCTCCCTCCCTCTGTCCCACTTTTCTCTCTCATCATCTCACCCTCTGTTTTTTTCCTTCCTTCCTATGCCAAAGGCCCATCAACTCCCCCCACGCACCTTAAACACCTTCTCCATGCCTGTTGTCAGCCCTCATCCATACTGTTTCTGCCATTACCATCTTCCGAGATTTTCCCACCACCACTTCTTAGTGTAGCCGATCTCCAGTCTCCCCTCCAAGTATTAACCAGGGAATAACCCTGCTTAGCATTTAGATCAGCCTAGGTCAGGAGTGAGGGATCCAAGGATGCAATTCTTGTTATCACTAGTAGCCAATAAATCCTGTGTCTCCATCCTCCACTTGAGCTGTGTAGATTGGACAAGCTCAGCCAATATGGTTCAGAAAGCCCCAATGGTGCCGTATCGTTCCATATCGTTCCGCAGCCATCCAGCCAAATTCCCACTTGATGGCGATGGAATGCAAAACATGCATACAGATCTCATTATTATAGTTGGTTGCCCAGGCAGCCAGATGTTTAGATTGGATTTGGCATTCTTATCCACCTCTTGGGTCCTCCCAAGGCCCAGGATGGGGAGATGTTGTAGCTTGATGGTGTTAAAGGTTGAAAAGTCGCAGGATAAAAGCTGTTCCAGGAATAGCTGCCTTTTGCAATTGACCGATAGTGATTTTGTCAATGCCAAAAATGTTCAAGAGTTGCTCCAGATGTTTTGGAATTGCACCCAGTATCACTGTTGATACCATCTTTGCTTTCTTTTGCCATAGTCGTTCTACTTCCATTTGCAGGTCTTTGTATTTTGTAATTTTCTCCACTTCTTTCTCTTCTCTTCTGCTGTCTCCAGGGACTGTCACATCCACTATGCAAACTTTTTTTGTCTTTCTTATTGACAATTGATAGATCTGGAAAGTAATGCGGCAGGTGCTTCTCTGTTTGAATTCAAAAGGTCCCGAGAGCACTTTAAGCTTCTTCATTTTCTATTACTTTGTCTATTTTGTGGTCCCGCCACTTCTTGCTTGCAGCAAAATGGTATTTCTTGCAGATCTTCCAATGTACCATTGTTGCTACTTTGTCGTGCTGTTGCTTGTAGTCAGTTTGTGCGATCTTCTTGCACCAGCTAACTAGAAGTTCCGCTATTTTGTCAGCTTCTTTGCTGAGGCGGCATTTGCTGTCTGTTGCTGTGTTCTCAATTCTGGCTTTGTATGCCTTTGTTCTTAAGGCTTGTTCTTGTGCAGCCAGGATTAGCCCCTCGGTCTCTTTCTTCAATTTCCCTGCTCTTAGCCTTTGCCAGGTCTTGATATTTGTTTTGCCTTCTAGTCTTTTTATGAACTGGCCATCTAACACTTTGCTGTGCCTACGCCTCTTTTCTAGTCTTCATTTGGCCTTTCTGTAGGCCAGTCTGATCTCTCTGATATTCAATGAACTTTCATGCTGTACAAACATCAGTGCATCTTCTTTACAATCCTTTAGATATTCTCTCAATGCTCTTTGTTCTTCTTCAACCGTCTGGTACTTACAACATTCCACACCCACCCATGCGCCAGATTCCGTCAACATCACTGCATGGATGGGGGTCAAGATTCATTGTCATTATTTTTCTGATTCTCCTACCGAGATCTGTTTGAGTCCAGTCCACTATTCCAGTTGTAGATCTAATAACTTGAATTGCCCAGGTGTTAATTGCTTTGATGGTGTTTCCTCTACTGAGTTTGGACTTTAAGATCTTCTTCACTCTCTTGATGTGTTCATTTCTAACCTTCTTTTTGAGTTCAGTGTGCTTAATGTTGTCAGCTTGAAGGATGCCCAGGTATTTGTGGTGAATGTCTTCATCCAGACTCTTCATGCTAGTTCCGTAGGATATTTTGCTTGATTCCTTAAGTTTTCATATTTTTCCCCTGTTGATGATGAGGGTGACACATCTGTCCAGTCCAAACTCCATTACAATATCTTGGTTGTATCTTCACACGGTGTTGAGCAGGGATTCCATTTGAATACAGCTTTAGGTTTTCAGATTATTATTACTATTACTACCGGTAATTTTAATTATTCTTATTTTAATTCAGATTATTATTATTTCTTTGCAACACCCAACAACAACACAGGAGATTCTCTGTAAACTATAAAGGTTCAGAGTGAATAAAGCCACAGTTACGGCATCATTCTTTACAGGAGGCACGTAAATGTTTCAGCTTTAAAATTTGAGGAGGGCTGGGAAGCATAAATTCTTAAACAGTTGCTAAATTATCGCTTTTCTTCATTCCATTTAATTGTTTTTCTGCCTCCAATACTGACTTCTATATTTTTTTACAGGGAGTGCACCTACTTTTTTTGCGTGTGCGGGGGTTGCTTTTTATAAGAAGAGGCTAGATTATACAGTAAAAATGCCAATTAGTAAAATATTAATGCAAGCCAGTTCTCAGAAGAGAGCGCCTTTTAGGATGGTTAAAATTCACAATGGGACTGAACATTTTAGCTGGGATTACAGTTACCTGATTTGGCTGCCATCTAGTGGTGGTTGGTGAGATACTTTGATTTACCAAACATATCTAGCCCAGGGGTCTCCAACCTTGGCAGCTTTAAGCCTGGTGGACCTCAACTCAAAGCTGGCTGGGGAACTCTGGGAGTTGAAGTCCTCCAGGCTTAGAGTTGCCAAGGTTGGAGATCCCTAATCTAGCCAAAACATATTACAGGTAGTCCTTGACTTACAAGCATTCATTTAGTGACTGTTCAAAGTTACAACAGCACTGAAAATCCTCACACTTACAACTGTCGCAGTATCCCCACGGTCAAATGATAAAATTTATCATGGCAAGCGGCATGTATTTTGTGACTGCTGCAGCATCCTGGGCAGTGGTGAAATCCAAATTTTTTTACTACCGGTTCTGTGGGCGTGGCTCGGTGGGCGTGGTATGGCTCGGTGGGCGTGGTATGGCTTGGTGGGCGTGGCAGGGGAAGGATACTGCAAAATCCCCATTCCCTCCCCACTCCTGGGGGAAGGATATTGCAAAATCTCCATTTCCACCCCACTCCAGGGGAAGGATACTGCAAAATCCCCATTCCCTCCCCACTCGGGTCAGCCAGAGATAGTATTTGCCGGTTCTCTGAACTACTCAAAATGGCCGCTACCGGTTCTCCAGAACCTGTCAGAACCTGCTGGATTTCACCCCTGGTCCTGGGGTCACGTCAGGGGTGGGTTCTAACTTACCTCGCTGCCGGTTCGCTTCTTCCCGCGCCGCGTGGGCACGTGCGCATGCACAGTGCCAAAAAATCTGAAAAAAATCCCCCCCCCAAAAGCCGAAAACAAGACGGCGATGCATGCGCAGTGCTGGAAACTCAGCTTCTGCGCATGCGCAGAAGAAAAAACCCGAAAAAATTCAAAAAAATAAAATTCAAAAAATTCAACAAAAAAAAAAAGATGGCGCCGACCACGGACTGGCACTGACTGAACCGGATCTGTGACAAAAAAAAAATCCCCAAAAAAAGATGGCGGCGCCCACGGACCGGCACTGACAGAACCAATTCCGTGACATCACCATGACATCACCAGCGGGTCGCTACCGGTTCAGGCGAACCGGGAGGAACCCACCTCTGGGTCATGTGATAAGACTTTCCTAGCCGGCTTTTGACAAGTAATGTCAATGGGGAAAGCTGGATTTGCTTGACAACATTGTTATTCCCTTAACACCCGCTTAACAACAGCAACAAAAAAAGGTCATAAAATTGGCCGCGACTCACTTAACAACCATCTTGCTTAGCAATGGACGTTCCGGTCCCAATTGCGGTTGTATGTTGAGGCCTATCTGTACAGAAGAGTCCCATTATTGCTGTGAAAGGCCACCCACGGAGGTGAGACAGATCCTGAAGGATGGCAGCCAGCATCCAAAGGCGGAGGCCTATTCTGGAGAAGTTTGGCTGGTGAGAACACAAATAGCAATGCGCTGCTGACGGCCAAAATATTTTGGGAGGGCAGAAGCACGTTATGAGATTACTCTGCTCTAATGTTTTAGTTACTTCTAAGTAATGTATAGTTTACTTATAGTGTTAGCCAGGGGTGAAATTCAAAATTTTTCCCTACCGGTTCTGTGGGCATGGCTTGGTGGCCATGGCAGGGGAAGGATACGGCAAAATCTCCATTCTCTCCCCACTCCTGGGGGAAGGATATTGCAAAATCTCCATTTCCTCCCCACTCCAGGGGAAGGATGCTGCAAAATCTCCATTCCCTCCCCACTCCAGGGGAAGGATATTGCAAAATCTCCATTCCCTCCCCACTCCAGGGGAAGGATATTGCAAAATCTCCATTCCCTCCACACTCCAGGGGAAGGAGACTGCAAAATCTCCATTCCCTCCCTACTCCAGGGGAAGGAGACTGCAAAAGCTCCATTCCCTCCCCACTCCAGGGGAAGA
>QLTV01001543.1:461219-495953 GCA_003457575.1 Thermophis baileyi
TCTCCATTCCCTCCCCACTCCAGGGGAAGGATATTGCAAAATCTCCATTCCTTCCCCACTCCAGGGGAAGGATACTGCAAAATCTCCATTCCCTCCCCACTCCAGGGGAAGGATGCTGCAAAACCTCCATTCCCTCGCCACTCAAGGGGCCCACTCCTGGGGGAAGGATACTGCAAAATCCCCATTCCCTCTCCACTCCAGGGGAAGGATACTACAAAATCTCCATTCCCTCCCCACTCCAGGGGAAGGATGCTGCAAAATCTCCATTCCCTCCCCACTCCAGGGGAAGGATACTGCAAAATCTCCATTCCCTCCCCACTCCTGGGGGAAGGATATTGCAAAATCGCCATTCCCACCCCACTCTGGGGCTAGCCAGAGGTGGTATTTGCCGGTTCTCCAAACTACTCAAAATTTCCGCTACCGGTTCTCCAGAACCTGTCAGAACCTGCTGGATTTCACCCCTGGTTTTAGCGTATTTTAGTCTGTGCACACATCCAAGCAGAGGGGAAAGTGCTATCTGAGGGGCAAAATGACCTCCGGATTCTGAAACATTTTGAAAGAAGGGCTGATCTGGCCATGTGGTTGGACAATTCTTGAGACCTGAAGGAGATGCACCAGGGCATGGGATGAGGTGAGATAGGAACACTCCCACATGCCCACAAGGGCAGCCGCAGGAGGAAGCCTTCTCATGCGCTCCTGGAAACAGGCAGGCCGAGGCCCGTTTCCTGCAAGCCACGCATTAAAAAGCCCCATCCTGGAATAGAAGATTCCAGAGAAACGCTCTTTAAATCGTGTTGCATTAAAACGTAACCATGAAGCATCACCGCCTCTCTCTCTCCCCCCTGCCATTTTCAGGCTGTAAAATACTCTTCTGCTGACCTGGGATTTAGTTTTCTTCATTTCCTTGCAGGAGATTAGTTAAGGGCAGTTTGAAAGTTCAGATAAATTACATCTGTTACTTCCCTTTTTCCAATTTTTTTAGGGCTTCGTTCAAAGAATTCTAAGGCTGGTGGGGAAAAAGGAGGAAAAACCGCTGAGTTTCATTTCACGGGAGCCATCTGCTCCTGCTCTTTTTCTCTTGTGTTCAACAAGGTGTTTAGAGTAGGGGTCTCCAACCTTGGCAACTTTAAGACTGGTGGACTTCAACTCCCAGAATTCCTCAGCCAGCAAAGCTGGCTATGAATTCTGGGAGTTGAAGTCCACCAGTCTTAAAGCTGCCAAGGTTGGAGAGCCCTGGTTTAGAGAGTTCTCAAGATTCATTTTACAGGCCGGGCAAAGTCTTAATTTTCAAGCATAGGAAATCAGGGCAGCTTTCCTCAAGACAGGCATTCATTTCTGAAGCTCAATAACTTGGCAGCCACTTTTGAAAGAGAGGAATTCAGATTTTCCAAAATAAAAACTAAATGTGCCAGAGATTCCGTCAACCGTTATTAAGTGTTCAGGAAGTGCTGGTGTTTCTGGCAACCTTGTGCAATGAGCTTACCTTATAAGTCCCCCCCCCACTCTATGCCAATCTTCCCTCAAAAATCAGTATGCAGAATATCTCCCCACAAGCACCCACAAGAGAAAAGAGGTGAGATGTGTTTTGATCATTGCGCGCGCATGGAAGAGACCCGGAAGACAAACAGGCAAGGCCGCACGTGCCGGGTGACATGGCTTCGCGTGCCACTTTGGGAACGCGTGCCATAGGTTCGCCATCACGGGTATAGGATCTCCTGCTTGAGCAGGCAGTTGGAGCAGAAGACCTCTTAGGCCCCTCCCCACATGAATCCCAGTGGTCCTGACTATGGCAGTTGGTCGGTCAGAGCTGTATTTTCTCCTTTGAGATCTGTGAATGCCAAAGCACCTTCTCAAATGTCATCACAAGCGCCAGTTTCCTCCTTAGTAGATTCCCTAAAAGCCTCAATAGAAGAGCACCTCCTACAAGTACCCTTTGCATCGTGAGATGCTCTCCAGAAACCTTAGTCAGGCTTAAGGCAGCGCTTGGCAGATTATCCTGGAAACGGTTTCATTCCCCCAATCTATAAAATCACCCAGGATATTTTGAGGTCTAATGGAGGATTACACGTTTTACAAAATGTATTGTCTCACCAATAACCTGCCTTACAATGTTTGTTTGCAATTCCAACTTCTGCTTTTAACAGCGTTTGTGATAAAATAAAGAGCCAACGAAAGAAAGGCTTGGAAATACAGATCTTGACAGGCAGAAAGTCACTCAGATAAAGGGCTCCCAGTCTCTTTCTCAAACTAATTTGTGCAGTGTCTGCTTGAGAGTTTGATTTGCTTCGTTTTGCTTTGTGATGATGAAGGTTGCATTGGGGAATCAAAACTTTCAGATTTCTTTAATCATTGCAGTGACGAGAGAAAAGTCTTCATGTACCTACTCAGCTTTCCTTAGCCAATTACATATCCCTTTCAACAGGCTAGCTGGGTCATTTCTAAAACTGTTTGCTGAACTAATTAAAAAAAATCCTACATGAACTGTCTAGCATTTAATCAGTGAAATAACAGATTGAAGAAGGTATTAAAGTCATGTCAGAGGAAAATGGATAACTATTTTTCCCAGCCGAAGAAGAACAGAGGAGGTGTTTAGAAAACAGTCTTTAAAACAGATTTGCTCTCAAACATTCCTGCTTAATATATATTTAGAATATAATCCATCGTTAAAAGATGCTTCATTGATGCTCTTCAGGAAAAAAAATGAATTTATACTAATCAGAAAGGAAGATGGATTTGTCCTTCTAAAATAATTTCTTGATATGGAAGGTAGACTCATTAATATGCTTCAGCATGCAAGAATAATCAATATCAGTGCAATCTCTGAATGAGAAAAGATTCTGGGCTTAAGGGAGGCGGAGGGAATTGGTACTCATGGTTTTCCTACTTTAACATCCTTATTTGATTGGCGTTAGCACTGCTGCCCTCTAGCTTTCCATCCTAGTCCTTCACTTGACCAAGAATTAAGCCAGCAGAAGTCACAAATGAGGTTTTGGGGTTGGAGAAAATATTCACGTGGGGAAATGAATGGTCTTCCTCAGAAGCTTCCTTGGGCATCCCCCAGACCCAGAAGCTCCTGTCTGAGGAAGCCAGGGTGCTGTCTGGAGACTCCAAACCAGAATAGAAATCCTACCACTATCACATCCTTTGGACATCGTTTTTGTTCCTTTTGAGTTTTGCCTGGTAGTCACAACTGAAACTTCATATTCTGCCTCCCCACAATTTATCAGATAATTGGATGTATAGCTTTCTTCCACAACTTCAAGGTGACATCATTCCTTATTTTTACCCTCAAAATATCTTGAGATGAGAAGAAGGATCTGGGCCAAAGTCACCCACGGAATTTCCATGGCTGAAAAATGGACTTCAACTGGGATCCCTTCAAGTCATAGACCAACACCTTAATCACAATACCAGGTGGATTCTTGTGGTTAGTTATTAGATGAGCTGCTTCTGATTGTTCTGATGTTTGGTTGTGGTTTCTAAAAACTGACTTGTTGCTGCTCTGAATTGTGCAATTTCTCTTTGGCCCTATTACATTGTCAGCCAAAAGTTCTTCAAATTAGGAACCTACCGTATTTTTTGGAGTATAAGACGCACCTTGTTCCCCCCTAAAAGAGGGTGGAAATGTTGGTGCATCTTATACACCGAATACAGCCATTTTTGGCATCCCGAAGCCCCGCCCCCGCGTCCCATTTTTGTGAAAAATGGGCCCGTTTTTCGCAAAAACAGGGTGTGCAGAGGGTTTGGGAGGCCTGCAGAGTGCTCCTGGAGGCTGGGAGGAGGCAAAAATGCCCCCTTTTTGTGAAAAACAGGCGAAAAACGGGGGCATTTTTGCCTTCTCCCAGCCCCCAGAAGCATTCTGCAGGCCTCCCAAACCCTCTGCGCACCCCATTTTTCGCAAAAACGGGTGAAAAACGGGCCCATTTTTGAAAAAAATGGGGCACGCAGAGGGTTTGGGAGGCCTGCAGAGTGCTCCTGGGGGCTGGGGAGGACAAAAACTTTTTTTTTCTTATTTACCTCTTCAAAATCTTGGTGCGTCTTATAGTCCAAAAAATACGGTAATCACTTAATTCTTGATCCTCACTGTCAATCAATTCTGTTATTGTTTGAGAGGAAAGTCAATTCATAAAATCTATACATTCCCTTGGAGACAAAACTAGCTTGTACTGTGTTGAAACAACTAAGGAGACAGAAACAGCCACGTTACTCGAAGCAATGTGATAACAAGGCCATATTTGTAGTAAATAGCCCCGTAATTGGCTTACTGAACATGAATTGAGTTGCTGTTAACAATTATTGAAAACATATTGAATTGATCTATTATTTCTAATTGTAATTCTGGTCCATTTCATTCTGTTCCATCTTCTTTCTTTCAGAACCATGGCTACAATACAAATGTTGTACAAACCAGAGCTAACTCAAGATATTACACAACTCTACAAACCTTCCTTGTATAATCTGAAACATATAATCCAAGATCTCTTTTCCCAGGTATCCAATTGTTGCAGAGAAGAGCAACAAAGATTAGGGGGCTGCAGGCTAAAACATATAAAGAATGGTTGCAGGAATTGGGTATGTCTAGTTTAACATAAAGAAGGACTAGGGGTGACATGATAGTAGTGTTCCGATATCTCAGGGGCTGTCACAAAAAAGAGGGGGTCAAGCTATTCTCCAAAGCATCTGAAGGCAGGAGAAGAAGCAATGGATGGAAACTAATCGAGGAGAGAAGCAACCTGGAATTAAGGAGAAACCTCCTAACAGCGAGAACAATCAACCAGTGGAACAGCTTGCCTTCAGAAGTTGTGGGTGCTCCATCACTGGAGGCTTTTAAGAAGAGACTGGCCAGCCATTTGTCACAAATGGTATAGGGTCTCCTGCGCAAGCAGGGGGTTGGACTAGAAGACCTCCAAGGTCCCTTCCAACTCTGTTATTCAGATCATTTAACTCCTCCATGACCAGCTCCTGAATGCTGAAGAGAGTGCAGTCACAGGGAGACTTGCTGAAAGAGTAAAGGAAATTATTCCTGCATGGCCCAGTCTTAGCAATTGACAAAACTATTTTTTTATTATTCCACTGAAAGTCGAAGAGCAAAAGTGAAGTGAAGGAAACATGACCCATGGCTGGGCTTGTGTGCAGGAGTCACTGAGGCGGCAACATGAATTCTCCCACTATAACCCTAATCCCATGTGCCTGATCAATGGTTTCTGGAGTGGGACAGGAAAGGGAGTTTCCTCAAACTCTGAGGTTACCTCTGAATTGCTTCACTGGTGGCATCCCAAATGATGGCAGCTCCTAAACAAATCTCATATTTCATCTACCCCTAAAATTGAAGGATTATCTCAGATCTATGCGCTACCAGCAAAAACCTGTCCCATTCTGTATTGCAGAAATTTCGGGGATTTTCAAAAGATTCATATCATTTCACAATCTCTGGGATTTGGGGATATTTAAGTACTCTTTCACTATAGTGGTAACAGATGTTCAATGATATATTTAATTTTTAGGTTTAGCGAAATAACATAGATCATTGGTTATTTTCAGTAAAAGATAATTCCTGAAGGATGCCTGAGTGTACAATAGTTCTGGAGAATTTATTTCAGCCTTTGAGCTACTGATCTAAAATGGGAAATTAGTGTGAGAGTGTTTGAACAAGTCTAATAGGATTTCTAGTTTGCCAAAAAAATAATGCTTTCAGAAGCACAATCTTTGGTGTAATCTCTCTCTCACACAACAAGACAGATGGCATCATTAATTGCCTCTATATCTAATTAAGTTTGGGGGGGGGAAACTCGGCTTAAGTAATGCTAAAGTTGTGGCACAAACAGGGAAACATTGGAAATTGCAAGGTAGAACCCCTGGGAAAAAGAAAAATGGGCCGATGTGGATGATGAAAGGATGGAAGGAAATTTATGCACTGTAGGGAAAAGGGCGAAGATTTTGCTCTCGAGCCCTTCGGGGGAAGAAATGACAGAGGAGAGAAAAAGACCCAACTGCTATTTAGCTGGGCACCTTGGCAGCACGAAGTTAAATGTAACACAACTGGACCTCAGCCTGAATAAAATGGAAGGTTTTGCTCCCAAATCAAAACAAACCTTGCTTCGTTTTATTCCCAAATATTTTCATTTTTTTCCAAAATAAGTAATAATTTGGCTAGACGCAGAGGGGATTCTCTGAGGACAGACTGACTTGTACAGGGGGTCATTCACAGAATCACAGGGCTGGAAGGGACCTTGGAGGTCTTCTAGTCTAACCTCCTGCCCAAGGTAGAAAACCTGAAAAATGGATGTCGAGTCTTTTCTTGAAAACCTCCGTTCCCTTGGGTTGATTTATTCTGCTGGTTTAAAACACAAATATTTCACCAGGAATCTATCGATCAGTTTTTAATACTTTCCCCTTGATGTCAAGGAACAGAAAACGGATGGTTAAATGACAAATGTAGATTTTGCAGTCACCCCTGCAGAAATGTAAACGAAGTAGAAAAAGTCCCTGAACCTACAGGCTAAAAGGGATGAGCATTTATTCCGGATTTTCCACAGCACATATTTCTGAGGATCCGGGGTTAATTAGGGTGCAGGACTAATGAAAGAAAACACTTTGCTGCAACCCCTCCCCCACTCCGACCCCAGGAATTCAGTGATTCTGCAGTGCTGGCGAGAGTGCCAAAGGAACTGAAGCTTTACCCTTATGTCTCACCTGCTGCCTCAAGGACTGCGGGTGGATGAAAGTCACAAAGTCGATAGAAAAGTATCCAACCACTCCCCTGGATTTGCAGGCCTCCCCGATTTTAAAACACAGCAGATTAAGGAGCTGGGGTTCAACGGAAGCCTGAGGAAGGGTAGTTCCCGAAGACCGCAAGGGACCGTCGGCGTGAAACTGGTCTCCGCAGGAAACCATCGTGAGCTCCCCGGTGGGTTCAATCAGCATGTCCACGGTGAGGCTGGTAATGCTATCGGAAGGTGGGAAGGCTTCTACGACTCCACCTGGTTGGAGAAATGAGAGCACCATCATCAAGGCAACTCATTGCACGCTCTACAAATGTACCCTCTGCAAAAGGAGCAAAAGGATTATTTTTAAAACAATTGTTACGGCCTTATCACAAGCAGAGTTTCCAAAAGTACATAAGTTTAATTCCATCACTTATTGTAGAAGCTGCTCCCGGTTAGATGCGAAAATTGATTCTGACTTTGCCTGGGCTTGTAAGGTGCAGTTTCTTTGGTGGCTGTGGTTATATTAGCAGGAGAATTGGGTATAGGCTGAACAACAGAGACACTGAGAAAAGAAACCCCACTCCTAATGCTATGGTTGAGTTGGTAGTCTTAGAAATCTAAATTTTAAATAAATAAATCCATTTCTTGGTGTAGGAAAATGGAAGGGCTTCTTATTTCCCCTGAATGGGGAAAAGTATCCTTTGTCAGGGTTCCAAGCAATACACCCATAATGAACAGAACTCTGAGGCAGGTAGATTCCTCAAAGAATAGCTTTATTGGATATATCATATTGGCACAGGCTGGTGAAAACCGACTCTGAATGTTCCCACGGTTTTCACCTAAGGACTGACCACTCTGCTCATATTCTATCTTTCTCTTTCAGAGAAGAAGGATGGGGAAGAAGCAAAGTGAGGAAACAGCATCCAATGGTGGTAGGTAGGTAGATAGGTAGAGGACACTCCATGTTGATAACCTAAGCCCTGCAGGCCCAAAATTCTCCTCGCTGAGTTGTAAGGAACTGTAACCATTTTCTGACTGAATCTGAAAGTCATATTTACTGTTACATAGCCAATGTTGGAGGGTTCTAATTTTCTCTATACAAGAAGAATCACCAGATCAAGAACATCAGAAGGACAAGCTAGAACAAACCCACCTGGGACCTCCAGGGAGGGAAGAGGTATTTGCTGTATATATGCGTATGTATGTATGTATGTATGTATGTATGTATGTATGTATGTATGTATGTATGTATGTATGTATGTATGTATGTATGTGGTTACTGATATATGTAGCTTCTAATTCTTAAACATGAGGACTGCAAAAATGTCTCGTGTGGTCTCCAGAGGGCAGAGAAGGAGGAGGTGAACAGAGCTGATGAAAGATGAGGATTTGGTGGTCTTTATCCCTCGTGTTCCTCACCAATTCCAACTAGCCAAAGTTTGTCAGTAAAGAAAGAAACATGAAACACAAAGGGAACTTACATCCATTTTCACAACTGCTCCTCTGTGCTGTGATGTCCGTGGCCCATGGCCTTGGGCATTTTCCCAGCACCACAATGGGACTCCCCCCACCCCCACCAAGGCCACGAATACTACCAGAAACCCAGGGACAGCCTCTCCAAACAGTTTTGTGCCATTTATGTCGCCCGTTTTCTCATCCCAAAGTGGGACAGAAATTTAACTATGGGGGTAACTTTAGAGAAGGGAGGGAGGTGGGAGTCTCAGAATCACTGACATGGATAAACGCATCTCTCTTCTTTCCATCCCGGAGGGCGCGTCCTGTCCAAAATTGGCGAGATCGAAGATGTATTTCATTCTTTAAAAGATAAAAACTGTAACACAGGGAAGGAAAGAGGGTGGAAGTGGAGAAATATCCCAATGAATGAGAACAAAGTGCTGGCGATATAATTATCCCTGATAGCACTTAGCAGGAATGTAGCAGTCTTATTTACCTTGACTCACAAACGTTTGGAGGAATTTCCCCCATGTAGGAAATCGTTTCTCATTGACAGCCTGAGCGTGCTGTGCTAAAAGGCCCGGCAGCTCCTGAGAGAGCTTCACCAAAGCTGGTTCCTGCAGAAACAAATTAAATAGAACCACAAGCAATTTTACTGCAGAAATGAAAACGGCTTGTGGGGTGATTAAAAACCAGGCCTCCAACAGGCAGTGTGGTTACTGTTTAACCACAGCCAGGAAGCCTTTTTCTAAACGTTTCCCCTATCTTCTTTCATGTATCTGGCAACTTTTTGGGGTCCCTCCCCCCAGCAATCTCTTCCTTAAAAAAGAAAGAAGGGAATATATATATATATTTTAGCCCAAAATTTAACACCACCACAAATGGGGAATTAAGAGATTAAAACCATTCATATTTGCCTATTGGGAAGATCTATTTATTTCCCTTTAAAAGATAGAGATTATCTCTTTACTCCAAAGCTTTTTCCCACCCTCTCCTGTGGGATCACATGTAGAACCCACATTAGTGGAGTCCCCCCCAATTCTGCACTCCATATAGTTTTCACGTGCATCCCCTCCCTCCCCTAACGCCCCAGGCCAAGATATCTGACGATAGTTAGCGTTGGGGAGGCTACTTTTGATCTCAACTCTTGGTTTGGCTCTGATGTCATCTCCTCGGCTCTTGTCCTACCTCACAAGTCACCTCTGACTTACATCGTTTTGGTTGTTGGTCCCTCATCAAAACTGCCCTCAATTAAATCAAAGACCACATAAGTAAAACTGGGATCAGTTGGGTGCAGGACATAAAGGGATGCTGAGACAAGAGGTAGGCCATGTAGGATGCTTCCCAAGGGCCTAAAAGAACCACGGATTTGCACACACACAAAAGGCAACAACCTAGACCTTCACGGTTTCAATCAGGCCCACAGTCTGGAAGCTGAGCAAGCACATCAAACTTGGGAACTTTGCACATCGCGTTCCAGGTCACTCTTCTCTCACTACTTCACGATCGCTTCCCTCTTTCCCTTCAGCCTTTTTCTTCTGCTTCACGACCCCTTGAAATTAGAAATGTCCCATGCTCCAAAGAGGACTAATTGCCCCTTCACACCACAATCTTGGGACTCCGTTCTTGCTCTTCCTGACTGGGACGGATGGGTGAAAGATCTCCCTCATCTCATACCTTTCGTCCTCCTGCTTGAAGAGGGGCTCTGTCCATTTTAAAATGCTTTTTGTGTTGGGGATCTGTGCTTTGTCCACCGAAGAGGGCAGGCATGGACATCTTGTCCTTTTCCATTTATCCAAGGGCAGCTTCTGTATTTCAAACCCCAAAATGTATTTTTGGACTATCTGGAAACAGAACAGCTCCCTCTTCAGCATGTGGCTTGGTTAACATATTTGGGACATCTACTGCCTGGAGAGGCCCTGAACACAGCTGAATCTTTTTGAATGTTTGAATAAAGGTGCAAGAGGTTGGTTGCCGGAGATTATGTGCCTACCTTGAATCAAGCAGAAAGCAGGAATTATACTGCATATGGTTCAACAAACCTCGACCAGCAGTTTTTGCAAAGGGAAACTCTATCTCAAGGGGTTATTATTAGTCTTTAAAAAGAATTAGCTAATTTGCTGGGAGTTGGGCAGCATGTTATTATTATGGTTCATCACTCAGCCAGCCAGTCGTTTGGACTGGATTTGGCATTTTTGTCCACCTATCGAGTCCTTCCTAAGGACCCGGGATAGGTAGATGTGGACATTTGATGGTTTTAAAGATATTGTAGCAAGATGTCAGCTGCTCCAAGCAAAGTTGCCTTTTGCAATTGACTGATGGGGATTTTGTCAACGTCAGTATTATCATTATTAGTAATAATAATCCAGTGATCCCAGTGGTTATTGACACACAGAGTGCCCTATCAAAAACTCTTGAATGACACTTATAAAATCTGTAGATTGACAACATTTCCATATACCAATACATTAGAACATCATAGGTTCTTGGGAAGAACTCAGTGAGAATGAAAGCCAATACCAGTTAATGAACTGGCCACTGTGATTTCACATTATTGTGTACATCATCATCATCATCATCATCATCATCATCATCATCATCATCATTTGGTTGTTCAGGATTCCTAGATTTGCAGAAAGCCTTTGGACAAGTTACGCTTCTTAAGAAGAAGTGAGAGGCCATGCGTAAGGGAAGTCTGCAAGGTCACTTGATATTAAGAGTGGCAACCATGAATGGTGAACCTTCTCCAGCCTGTGACTTTTTCCTACAGTTGGCAGAGAGAAAATGTGCAGAGCTATGCTGAGGAGGAATGCCTTAATGGGCTATAGATTGCAGTGCCGTGCAATAGCACTGAACCGGCTGAAAAGGACCATATAGACAAGAGACGGAAGAATGAATGACTTGTGGTTTCTTTCATGTATAACTAATTTGGGAACCAGTGAGAATTAATGATTTCCCATATGGAGCGCAGGGAGGGAAGGGAAGACTGCAGGGTCCACAAAAATGCACTTTTCATTGATTAACGCTAGTGAGATGTTCTGCCTGCAAATCAATACGTACCATTAAGTTGCTTTGGTCTTATTGTCATCGAATTAGGAAAGGCCATTCCATTCAGTCTTCCTGGGTTAGATCCCAGGATATTTATTCCAAGATATGAGATGTTTATTTCCAACCCCCCAAAAAGCCCACCAAATCTTTGTAATGTGTCCTTTCATACCATGACTGTTCAAAGGGTTTTTCTTTCCTTCCGTTTGCAATTAATTTGCAGGAGCAAAGATGATCTTACTTCTTAGGAGGTTCATTTGTTTAGGAAGATAGCAAGGTAGTAAGAAGACTGCAGGGCTTGGGGAAGGGAGATTTGGGTCTAACCATGCCCTTCCCAGGTGCTTTCAACCACTTTAGGGGATTATAACAGATTATAACAGAATAATAGAGTTGGAAGGGACCTTGAAGGTCTTCTAGTCCAACCCTCTGCTCAAGCAGGAGACCCTATACCATCCCGGAAAAAATGGCTATCCAATCTCTTCTTAAAAACCTCCAGTGATGCAGATCAAAGCGGGACATAAAGAAATAATTTCACAAAGGCAAAAGAGGAGGAGGAGGGGAGGCTGTTGTAATAAATTAAAACAGTTAAAAGTATAGTTTAATTACAGGTAGTTCTTGACTTACAGCAGTTCATTTAGTGACCGTTCAAAGTTACAACAGCAGTGAAAAAGTGATTTATGATCCATGATCATGTGATCAAAATTCAGACGCTTGGCAACTGACTCATATTTACGACAGTTGCAGTAACCCAGGGTTATGTGATCCCCTTTTGTGACCTTCTGACAAGCAAATTCAATGGGGAAACCAGACTCGCTTAACAACCATGTTACTAACTTAACAACTGCAATGATTCACTTAACAACTGTGGCAAGAAAGGTTGTAAACTGGGGCATAACAACTGTCTAACTTAGGAACAGAAATGTTGGCTCAATTGTGGTCGTAAGTCGAGGACTACCTCCTAAACCTAATTATTTATCCACAAATGGCTTGTCTATCAATTAGACTTAGAATAACTCTATTGTCACTTTAAATGTACACTAATCGGCATACATTAAAATGAAATTTCGTTGCATGCAGCTCTCAAAGGGTCACCATCTCCAAAATACACTACATAAACACGCCAAAAATAAATAAATACAAAATTATGCATGTACCCACATATATCATATACCCACATATATTAATAGCACCAATGTTGATATATTTCTTAAGTGGGATTCCTCCCTGTCCGGTTTCTAAACGATTGCTGTGATTTAAAGTTCTTTCTGGGGAGCCCGTGAAAAAACCAGACTGCCTTCCTCCGATGAGGAGCTGCTCCAGGCTCCAGCCCTTTGAACAGATTAACACACAAAGAATGGAAATTCCCTCCCCTCCAACGCAGGCCAGCGGTTTAGGCGAACTCCACAGTTTGTTTTGTTATTCATTTTTTGTTACTCTCCGGAGCCCACACAAAAGAGCAAAAAAAAATATTTTTTTTTTAAATGCAGGAAATGTTTTGGGAAGCAATCCATCAGCAGCCGCACTTACTTAGAATTCAAATGTGGCTTTTAGGGGCTGCATGCTTGAGTGTGCCGCTGGAAATTTGAAAATTAACAAAAAGTCCTGGGTTTTTTTCTTTCTTTTTTGCCCCCCCCCCCCCCCCGTGAGATGTCATCTTTTGGAAGGTAACATCATGTAAAACAGCTGCCGTTACCGAGTCCCGCAAATGGTTTTCCTATGTAAAATGGCTTTGTAAAATATTTGCTCCATCTGCTGAAAGGAGCGAAGGACAATTTTCCTTGATACCTAATGGCCCATTTCAGCTGGATGGGAAGCGATTTGCCCGCCTAGCGCCTTGCGTTGGACCAAATGGCGAGGGCCCTGCCGCACAAGTCTCTTCTTAGGCGGCATTATCTCCCCTCGGCTTGGCTTCGGCTTCTCCTCATTACTGGCCCTTCGCTCAGGATCAGCGCACAGGCCAAGGGCGGCCATTGTTGTGCTTCAGTGGCCCGGCTGTTTGCCTCGCCAGTGGCCAGGAGGAGGAAGTTGCCTCTTGCAACTTTCCACCACTTCATCTTCCTGCTTTTTCCCCGCACCGTGCGGGCCGCGTTTGTCTCTTCTGCCTCGCTGAGATAGTTCTTCTGCGTTCTGAATTTGCACAAGCGCACAAAGTGAAAAGGACGTGGTTTCTCGCCCCACGGCTCCAGGCTCCGTCGGGGAAACTGGGGCTGAGCAGGAATGCTCCGTCTGCAAGCACAGCTCTGCCTTGTGCCTCCCTGACGTCCCTTCTCAGCTAAATAAAAAATAAACCCCAACAAGACTGCTAAAGCAAGCTCCCTGGTGAGCTAAAGCACCAGGAATAAAATATTCTGAAATAAATGTATTTATTTTTTTTTTAAAAAAAAGGAAAAATGCTAAAGTGAAGAGAGAGGCAAACATTCCTAAATATTGACACGTGCTTAAATTCCACAGGAGCAGGACTGGGGCTCACAATGCTATTGCTAAATCATTCTTGCTGCCATTTATTTTATTTTGGGCAGAGCAGTGAGTCTGGGCAATTTATTTTGTCAATGGGCTTAAATTCAAAGCCTAACTGTGGCAAAGGTAAGTGATGGCGATGTCCTTCGTTAATATGCAGAAGGTATTTTTCTTTAATTAACCAGCGTTGTTTCAAGAAAAGGTATTCTGTGGTTTCAATTTTTTAACTTACATTTATGCAAAATCTAAATACTCCGAATCTCCTGCCTTCCTGCCCTCCCCGAAACAGAAACCCTGCTGATTTAGGATTTATGTTTAATGTACAGTCAGACAGACGGTCTCATTGCCAAGACACATTCAAGACACGTTGTTGAAGTTGAGGGAGGTGTGCAAATCAACATATTCTTTTCCTGCCTGCATTTTATATTATAAACTAAGAAAAAAAGAAAAAAAAGGTGTGGGGGGGAAACAGAACTAGAAACAAATACAATTATCTTCTCAGGATTTCTGAGAATGAAAATTGGCCAAGCACAAACTCATTTTTTATATCTTCCCCATGGCTAAAAGCCATGCTTTTCTTTTTACTTGTAGGCAAAAAAAATCTATAAATGCCACAACACAACCTCAATCAATCAATCAATCAATCGGCTGCAAAAATTCACTGCAATCCTGTATTAACCAATACAAGCCTCTCTTTTTTAAAAAAAATAATAATAATCATCTCACACATTTGTGTTTAGCGCCTCTCTGCCTCTTCAAATTCAGCAAAATAAACATTTAAATTTCATCTAGACGGGTTACAGCTGGCGACAGGACTAACAAATTCCTGATTTTCTTTCTCCATCTTATCTTACCCCCCTCGTCTGTGCACTGGTTATTGGTAAAAACTGGCAGCGAAATTCAATTGATTGCAAATATTCTGGGCCCATATGGCCTCAAACCCCGAAGCTCTGAAGGGGCCTCGCTGCTGCTTTGTACCATTTGCAAAGTCTTCATCCCCAGATGGTAACATTTAAACCCCCTTTTTTCTCTGCTTTGTACAATAGACCTTGGCACAATTTCAACTGTTTACTCCGGTAATTAACAGCACTGATACCACAACAATTACAACTCCTACAATCTTAACACAATAATGCTATGAATTAGTGAGAGCTAATGGCTGGAAGGTATAGTGGTTCCAGACTGCGAGATCTGTGAATTTTCCCCAAATAAAATAAAAGGTACCAAACAGCACGGTGGCTCTCGGTAGACAATGATTACCTAGTAATTAGTTTACACAAAGCTTCCTATTTAATGGCAAAACACTGTAATTAACGCGTGACAGAAAATCAAAGGGTGCTTTGTAAGCATATGAAAAATTAACACCGCAGGCCCATAGCTTTATGTACTGATTAGAAGAATATTAAATCAATAGGACATGTAAGCCAACAGCTTGCATATCTGATTATCGAAGGTCCTAGGAATTTAACCAAGGGACATAATTGTGGTGCCTTGTTATTTTACTAAGGAATCAGGGAATCACCTGAAATCTAAACACCAGTAGCCGCATTAAATATAATAATAGCCAACTGAGCAGCCCCAACCCAGCGTGTTTTCTGATGTAATCGGTAAACACAACATGACATCCTATCGACAGCCATGGAGTGGAGAGAATAGCGGAGACCTCTCCTGTTAACTAATATAATTTTAGCATCCACTATTAAGTTACATGATGTTTAGATGCAGCTATCAAAATCCTACCGCCGCAAATGCCAGGTTTGTTGGCTTAAGACCACAACTGGGCCTTAAGATGTAACAATGGCACAAAAGCTATAAAGAGAGCCGGTCATTGTTCCCCAGCAGCATCTGGTGAAAGTTAAGTACAGGCGCTGTCTTTAGGGGATCAGGGGTAAAGGACCCCTAATCCTCCTTTCCCAAAGATATGGTGGAGTCTATGCATGATGGAAGGAGGGGGGGAGAAGCAAGACACCCCTTCAATATTTTGTGTTGCCGAGGCATCCAGTCCAGCTCATGATGGTGGAACTATGGCTGTTTTAAGCAGAAGAGAGGAAAATGTAGACATGAAAACTCCCACAGTGAGCCAGAATTGTTAGCCTTCATTTTCCATAACATGCTCATTAGGTTAGAAAAAAGCCAAATCCATCAAGGGCCAATTGTCTGGAGGACACGGTTTTTACATGCCAATCAATATACTTTATCTAGGTAAAACATGATTATTTCATTTATTTTCCCACATATAAATAAAGTCTAGATAAATGCTGTTTTAGACAAGTGTTCCACTCTGGTACAATATAAGGAAGAATGTTTTCAAAGTTTTGGGAGAGAAATCATTCCAAATGTAGATCTCTCTCTCTCTCTCTCTCTCTCTCTCTCTCTCTCCCTCCCTCCCCCCTCCCTCTGGAAATGGGCCTGATCCATGATACTGAATTGATTGGGAAACACACACAGTCCTGAGGTAGGTTCCTCCCGGTTCGGACCGGTTCTATAGAACCGGTAGTAACTTGGCGGCCTGGGTCACTAGAACCGGCAGAGACCCAGGCCTGCCACGACCCTGAACTGGTTCTTTCGGCGACGCCATAGGCAGCGCCATCTTGTTTTTTTGCTTCTGTGCATGCGCAGCAGCTTAGCACTGCGCATGTGCAAAGCGCACACAAAGCGCACACGCGGCCGCACGTCGCGTCACTGAAGAAAACCAGAACCCACCCCTGACACAGTCCCATCTCACAGCTCCATCTAGTTCTATTTAGCACTCTAGGTTGAAGAAATCTCTCTCTTTAGAGCAGGGGTCTTCAAAGATGGCAACTTTAAGACTCGTGGGCTTCAACTCCCAGAATTCCCCAGCCAGCTGTTAGGTTGAGAAACACTGCCTTAGAGGGTGCACAGCTGGGGTGATTCATCAACAGTCATGCTCAGGAGCTCGGAGGCTTTGACAAGACTCTTTGCTAGTTTGCTTCTTACCCTGGGGTAAACAGGCCCCCCAAACAAACATTACATTCCTTATAGTTAAAACCACAAAGACGAAGTTGCTTGGCCCGCCATGTTCCCTTGTGAGAAATGACTCATGAGAAACGGCTGGCGGAGGCCTGTTTCCATGGCCCGGAATCTGAGAATGAAATAACAAGCACTAAGAAGTCATAAACTGCCTGGCAGCCTCGTAGCAAAGGTCCATCTGTTTCCTGGAGTGCCCAGCCAAATGTCTTTGGGAAGCTCGTAGAGAAGAGCAGGGAAGTGACAGCTACCCCCTGTTGCTTCTTGCAAGCATCTGCTACTGAGACTTCAATTCCTACAGCCCCAAGTTCTTCCAAAGCCAGCCAATCTTTCACAAAGAACCACAACTTCTTATGAACCATGAGTTCATTTCTTTCCAGAATCATAGGGCTGGAAGGGACCTTGGAGGCCTTCTGATGGATGTCCAATCCTTTGTTGAAAACCTCAAGCAATAGAGCACCACAATTCCGGGAGGCAAGCTGTTCCTCCGCTTCATGGTTGGATCTGCCTCTGACGAGTTTCTACACATTGCTTGTTGTCCTACCCTCAGGTGGACATCTTCTTCCCTGTAGCAGCCCTTCAAGTATTTGAAGACTGCTATCATATTCCCCCCCCCCGTCTTCTCTTCATTAAGCTAAACGCACCTAATTCCTTTAGCTGTTCTTCATAGGATTTAGCTTCCAGACCCTTAATCATCTTTGTTGCTCTTCTTTGCCTTCTTTCTAGGGCCTCAGCGTGCAGTATAAAGCTGTATTGTCACTTTTTGTGATCTTGATGCTATCCCTCTGTTGATGCAGCCCAGGAATGCGTTGGCTTTTTTGGCAGCTGCAGCAGAGTGCTGGCTCCTACTTGAGTGATTGTTCACCAGGACAACTAGATCCCTCTCATAGGTACTACTGTTGAGCCAGGTACCTATCTGGGTACCTGTACACCTGGTTTTTCCTGCCTAGGTGCTGGGTCTTACTTTTCTCATCACTGAACTGCATCTTGTTGGGAGTTGGGATGACCTTCCTTGTTTCTCTCTTTCCAAGGTATTTTGCTCCAGTTCATCTCTCATTTTGTCCCAAGGTTGGAGATGTTTAGAACTTAGTTCATCAATGGTCATCAACGAACCTCTTCCCAGATTCCATATCAGTAAGCCTACATGAGAGCTGCCACAGATGCTAACTGCTGGAACTAAATACGGAGAAGTGAGTAGAGTTTGCTTGAGACTGAAATGACTCCTTGGACAACCAATCTTCTTTTGAAACGATGTGCTTTCAAATGCTGAAGTCAAGATAGCCAGATGTGCATCCTGGTCAGGATGGTCATCATTGTGTCTCAAGGATCCAACAACTGGCCTACATTTTAAAATGGAATAGCGACACACAGTAGGAACTCCTATAAACTGCTTTATGCTTAATCGTTGCCCTGCTACATACCGATGAAGGGGAAAAAAACCTTGGGATTGTGTCATAAACCGCTATGCAAATGATGCTATTTGTAAGTATTAACATAATTTAGTGCTTAGAGTCATATTCTCATTTCTAATAACTCTACTGGAATGGAGAGTCTTTTGCCATGTACTCTTAGCCTGCAGGATAGTCTTTTATCACAAAGCTGAATTTTTTTAATAACCTGCCAGCATATGTTTGGTATCTGGCAGCTTAAGTCGATGACACAATGTCTTCATTATCAAAAGCAGGTCTCCGTACTGTAATAGGACATTAAAGCATGCCCATGCTCATAAAGTAATGCTTTGATATCTAAACGCGGAAGTACTACAAGAGCATTCAGTAACAAAGGGAGGTTTTAATCCTCGGCATTCAGAGACAATACTCAATGGAGATTACAATTTATTTCTAAAAGGAAGACGGATGCAGAGCGAAAAAAAGGCATGGAAAATGGAAAGGTGAGATGGTTAGAAATCAAGCACCTTCATCCGCTTTCCTGTGACTTTGCTTTGGGCATCACAACACCCCTATGTACAGTTCAGCCGCTCACACAATATATGTTTCGATTTGATGATGCAATGCAAAATGATTGTGCTAAGCTGTTGTGCTGACTCTGATTAAGAGAGTGGTTCTAAAAGTAAGCTAAAAATCAGGAGGCCTCTGGTAAGACATTCTGATACGAACAAATTTTGTTAAAACACATCAGCTTTCAGGAACCACAGCTCACTTCATCAGATGCAACGTCACAGCATTGTTGTGAGAATATAATGAGAAGAAACCCTTATATAGGGAGTTCCCAGTGAAAAGAGACCTGGTTCCAGTACGTTAATTTTTAGAAATTTAAGAGGTTTTGTTTGTTTCTTAAGATCACAAAATTGTAAAACTTATCATTATGTGTGGGCTTGGCTGGCCTGTTGCTTGGTTTCAAAAGCAAAAATAGAAAAAAGGAAGTTGTCAGTGCTTAAAAAAAGCTAGACACAATATGATATATTGATAATTATGGTGATAATATTCAGGGCCTCAGTGTTGTATTGGATTGCAGATTAAAAGCCCATTCCTTTATTAAACAGAAAAAAATTAATCAACTGATTAGCTTAATTGAAGAAAGTATTAAATCTATGGATGTCATTAAAGGGCAGATGCTTTCATGTGCTACAGCTCACTTTATCCGATGCATCTGATGAAGCAAGCTGCGGTTCATCAAACAGAAACCTTTTAATAAAATCAGTTTATCTGAAAAGGTTCTAGCAGATTCCCTCATTTTTGGTTACTGTAGAGGCTAATACAGATGTTCTCCTACAATGTCCTTTAAACACACCGCAGATGTTTCTGTATTCCAGGGGTGAGCAACTATGGAAACTTTATGACCTGTGGGCTTCAACTCCCAAAATTCCCGACCTAGCCATGCTGAGTTCCTGAATTCAGCATGGCTGGCTCAGGAATTCTGATTGAATTCCTGAAGCCGGCCATGCCAGCTTGGGAATTCTGGGAGTTGAAGTCCACAGGTTGTAAAGTTGACATAGTTGGCCACCCATGCCCTATTCTGTAGCCTGGTGATGGTGGGGTGGCACCTGATTGACTAACACCTACAAATCACCCAATGGCTCTTCCAATGTAGATGAAGTGCTCAGGGACTTACCGTACAGTTTCAGGAGTTAGGAATACCTAGAACTCTTTAGAGGGGTTTAGAACAAGCACCCAAAATCTATCTGAGCAACTTTCAATCTGCAATTTAACTTTTATGGGAAACTTGCTGTTCAAGACATTTATCCTAAACTAGTAGCTGGATACCCATGCTTCGCTACGAAACTGAACTCCTTAGCATGGAGTAGAATGTCTAAACTCCCAGCCCGCAGGCCGGATGAGTCACGCGCTGGCCACACCCATTGGCAGTTGGAACAGAGTTCTTTTCAGGTGGGGAGGGGGAGTAGAACGTCTAACTCCTTAGCATCAGAGTGTGTTAATAATAATATAAGAAATAACTAATGATCTGATGATCATTTCGAAAAATCCTTTCTTAGCGAGCACCTAGAAGCCAAGAGGAACATATGTGCCAAGTTTCAAGTTTGTAGGCTTTACGGTTCTGGAGATTTTGTGATGATGCGTGAGTGGTATTTCGCTTTTATATATAGAGATTGACCTCCTTCTGTGTGATATCTAGCAATAGCACTTGGGACTTATACAGGTAGTCCTCGACTTATAGCAGTTCATTCACCGACTGTTTAAAGTTACAATGGCACTGAAAAAGTGACTTATGACCAGTTTTGATCCTTAACGATCGTTGCAGCATCTCCATGGTCATGTGATCAAAATTCAGATACTTGCCAACCGACTCATTTTTGTGACGGTCGCAGCGTCCCGGGGCCATGTGATCACCTTTTGCGACTTTCCGACAAGCAAAGTCAATGGGGAAGCCAGATTCACTTAACAGCCATGTTATTAACTTAAGAACTGCAGTGATTCACTTAATAATTATGGCAAGAAAAGTCATAAAATGGGGCAAAAGGCACTTAGCAAATGTCTCACTTAGCAGCAGAAATTTTGGGCTCAGTTGTGATCGTAAGTTGAGGACTACCTGTATACTACTCCATAGCAAGTTTAAGATGTCTCATTTAACAATGTAGGTGATTTTCTTAACAACCCCAGTGGCGGTGAGGTTGAAAGCCCAACAGTGACATGATGTCTCGCTTAATGATCACGTTATTATGGCGGTTAAGTGAGGACTATCTTATTAACATTTTCCAACTTGGCCACCTGTATTAAAAAAAGAGAATGTACCTTAACTTTGTTGATGCAGGTATGTCCTTGGGATTGGTTTGCTGTTTTCTATGTATTTCTTGCAAGGATATCTATCCTATACATAAAGTTTCAGCTTTATTAACTTCAGCACAGAATTATTATTGACATCAACCCTGGCAGTGGCTTAAACTCTTGAAATCTGCAAATCCTCTGGTTGGAAATTTACTTGCAGATCCCCCCCCCCCATTACTTTCCAGGACTATTATATGTTCTATATTTTGAATTTGTCAACCTCAACATCCCAACAGCAGGGGAAAAAAGACATTAGGAAAATGTGGGCAGCATCATCCAGTATTTCATGAGTTTGGAAGCTCAGGTTGCCAAACCCCCACATGCACAAATCTCACTTTAATTCAGCACCTGGATGTCAGTTCACAGAGATCCACCGAGAACCTCAACTTAGAGACCAACGGATCCAAGCGGTGTAATTCATTTTTTGTAATTTATTTTTCTGCCATTAATTTCTATTCCATAACAGTTTTATGGTATGGTTTGTTTGTTTGTTTTTCCAATTTGTGGCTGATTGTTTTTAGCACTCTCATGCCCTGCACTAAAAGCTGCATTAGAATGACCCCAATTTAATTATGTTCTTCTGTCGGATTCTTTTGGTTCAATTTGGGCTAGTACCTGGGACATAAAAGAGGGTCTAGGGTGGGCTATCCTCAACCTCTGATTAGTTTCTGGAAGTTCAGAATGGCCAAAATCACTGCCCGCACAAGAGGCAATAAGTAAGCGAATGAAACTACTGAGACCTTCGGAGTAGAACAATAACAATAGAGGAAGTCTTCGGGTTACAACCATTTGTTCAGTGACTGTTTGAAGTTACGAAGGTGCTGAACAAATGGTAGTTACAACCAGCTCTCAAAGTTCTGGCTGTGGAAGTAGCCTGCAGTCACGTGATCAAAGTTTGGGCACTTGGTGACCAATCTGAATTCATTAACTGATCACAGCCTCCCACAGTCATGTTCTCCTGCCTCTGTTTTAACCCTCCACGCTTACCTATCTCCCTGCCATCTGCCCATTTTTTGTCCAGCCTGCACTTCCTCACCTGCCCATTGCCCCAGCTGCCACCAGATGACCTTTGTTGTCTTCTTCCTCTCCCCTGCTAACCCAGGATCCAAATGCTGGCTGAGGGTACAACCCGAGATATGTCTGGCAAGCATTTCAGGGTGGTGGAGCTTCATCTGACTTGCCAGGCCCAGCCAGGGGAGAGGCAGCGGGATGGAGCCGGGGAAGGAGGCGTGGTGGTGGTGTGGGCGAAAGACCCCCATCTTCCATTACCAGCACGAGGAGTGATGGCCCGCAGACCATGGACAGCACGGTGGGGTGGGATGGAGAGCAGTGGCGGCTCCTTGGGTGAAGGTGGCAGCTGCGTGAGAATCAAGGTTTGGGGCGGTGGCAGAGCTGAAGGGTGCAGAGGGATGAAGGCTTCCTGCAGGCACAGCGAAAGCTTCATCACTTGAGACTTTCAAGAAGAGACTGGACTGCCATTTGTCAGAAATGGTGTAGGGTCTCCTGCTTGAGCAGGGGGCTGGGCTAGATGACCTACAAGGTCCCTTCCAACTCTGTTAATCTGCCATAATTGGGCACTCTTTAGCTCATGTTAGAAGCTTCTCTGGAGAACCAGCCTGTGGGCTTCAGAGAGGGATGGAGGGGAGCCCAGTGCTGGGTCTGCTTGCTTAGCCAGCTTTCCTCCTGCAAGGCGTCGCAAAGGGCCAAGAGCTTCCAATGCGAGCTGGTGCGGGGGGGGGGAGGGGAATAGGTGTGGAGGGGGGAGTCGAAGCAGAGGCAGTTTGTGCAGGGCAGAGAAGCACGAGGTCCTGGCCTAACAACGGCGACGCTGGAACTGTGGCAGTCATGTGATGTTTTGTTTAGCAACTGCTTCACTTAGCGATGGAAATTCTGGTCCCAATCTGAGGGTCATAATCCGAGGACTACCTCTAGAGGAAGAGAAGGATGAACTACACCAGCAGTTGCCTATGGAGATTCTCAATCATCCAAGTCATGGTTGTCTTCGGTTGGAACTGAGCCAGCTTCTTGGATGAGAAGCGAAACATTTTCGAAGGAAAAACCCCCAAGAAAGTGCAGTTGCCTTTTGAAAAAAGCATCTTGGATGCAGTAGGAGTTGAGCACTGGGATTCATGACTGGGATAAAATGCATGATGGGTAAATAAGAAGATACTTCAATTAAGACACAGAAGTTCAGATAAGTGTTCAGGGAGTAAACAGTGCATTGTTTTAATACATTGCATAAAGTTCTATTGTGTTTCCATAAAGTTTTTTTTTTCTTTTCTGCCCAAAGATTTAAAAATACGGCATAGTCTATATCAGGGGTTCCCAAACTTGGCAACTTTGACTTGTGGACTTCAACTCCCAGCTGGAGAATTCTGGGAGTTGAAGTCCACAAGTCTTAAAGTTGCCAGGTTTGAAGACCTCTGGTCTATATAGACTAACGAATTTATTTTAGTAGACGCTTGCAAGAACTTCAGTATACAAGCGTGAATTCTTATTCCACAAAATATTATGTCACTATGGTTTTTACATTATTAATATTGGTCAAGATGACAGAACATGAGGTCAACCTGTCAACGTGATTTGTCCTTAATCAAAGCACTGTTTGAAAATAGCTACCACTGAATTCCTGATAAATTATTATATTTATCAAATTAATATCTGCTACAATTAGAAGAGGTTCTAATGGTGACTGATCCAGAACCAACAGCCTGGAAAGAGAAGTTATCGCCCGGCCTTTCCCTTCTAGAGTTTGCCTTTTGAGATCACCTGCTCAAAATTTATGAAATCCAAAGTGACTTACATGAGCCCATCTCTTATTCCACATCTCTGGTCCGTATCGATGATGCTCCTTCATAATCCAAGCGTAGCATTTGAGATGTTTAGCGATGTCACAAAATGCAGTCCCATTTCCCCCAAATTCATTATCCACCTTGAACACCCAACGTTGCACTTCTAGGTTGTCTATAATCAGCTGACTGAGGGCCTCGATCATCTGGAGGAGAAAAATGTGAAGATTTTAGTTTCCATTTTAGTCCTTCTCGTTCTGTAACTCATGTTCCAAACCTCGGCCCGGATGTTCTGCATAACACAGAGATAAAATCAAGAGAGAAGGAACATAAGAGCACTAGATAATATATGATCAGGAACAGAACAGAATAACAGAGTTCAAAGGGACCTCGGAGGTCTTCTAGTCCAACCCCCTGCTTAAGCAGGAGACCTTATACTATTCCAGACAAGTGGCTGTCTAGTCTCTTCTTAAAAGCCTCCAGTGATGAAGCACCTACAACTTCTGGTGGCAAGCCATTCCACTTGTTCTCACTGTTAGGAAGTTTCTCCTTAATTCTAGGTTGCTTCTCTTCTTGATTAGTTTACATCCATTGTTTCTTGTCCTGCCTTCAGTTACTTTGGAAAATGGTTTGACACCCCCTCCCTCGTCTTTGTAGGAGCCCCTCAAATATTGGAACACAACTATCCTGTCGCCCCCAGTCCTTCTTTTCACTAGACTAGACAAACCCAATTCCTGCAACCGTTCTTCCTATGTTTTAGCCTCCAGCTCCTTAATCATCTTTGTTGCTCTTTTCTGCACTTTTTCCAGAGACTCAACATCTTTTTTTAATAATATGGTGACATATTACAAAAAACTATTTGAAATGTATTATTTCAAATACTGAAACAGTATTTTTCAAATAGTGAAATAATATTGACTATTTGAAATGTACTGCTATCCATTTTTTTACTAGATAGAAAAACACTTCTTGTTAAGGAGATGGAAAGTATAAACTTTTGAAAGAGACTGACTTGGGAGGAATTTGTTACAGTGGCTCATATACTGGAATTTAAGGAATCTTTTATTATTTGAACAATCCACATAGAATTATTATTTATTTGCTCCCTTTCTCATTATTTGCTCCTTCTGAAAGTCCAATAAATGGGTTTTCTCTTGACAACCCCTACAGAAATGAAATGGATCGATAGAATTGTAAAGATTGCACCAATGGAAAGAATTATGAGCTATCTTTAAGTGAAAATTGAACTGTGCCTTAAATTATTGTCACCTTCCTTTGATTATTTAACACCTCCCGTCAATATTTCATAAGGAGCTTACAGCAGGAAATAAAAATAACATGAGACAAATAGACGTGAAAGTAGAATTTCAGGGTACAGTTCAAAACAATGACAATAACCTTGTGGTCAATATGTTGGGCACATCACACTATAGTATATTATTTTTGTATAATTATGATTCAGGCTATAAGTTGACCTGCCTGCATTATCTACTTTTTATCTAATGAGAGGCTCACAGCCTGTGGTCCCCAATTTCACACTTAGCACCCCCAGACTGGGACACTAGATTTTCTAGGGAGGGAGGGAGAAGGAAGGAAGGAAGGAAGGAAGGAAGGAAGGAAAGATTTTCTGCTTCCCAGAAAATCCTCATTCTTATGCTAACATCCTTACAAATCTTGTCTTCTTGGGAAGGTCTCGGGATGGTTGGTAGGTGAGGTTATAGTCCTTAAACCTGCAAAAATGCCTACGCTCATTATAGGGATAATACCCTGGAAACTCATAGATCAGCCGAGGAGATCTGACCTCATAAAATAATCAGCTGCCAGCGTAGCTATTTTCTCTGGTATTGAGTAAAGAGCAGACTTCGAAACTATGGGAGATGCCCTCTCATTACAAAGCAAGGACGGGTGAGAAGCCACACAGCTCAGGGAGCGTTCCAATACAGTCAAGGATTGGCTTTTTGAGACTTTTTTTCAGACAATTGCCTCAACCTCTAACATCTTTAGGTTTTCCTAGAACGCAAGCAGGTAGAGGATTTTTTCTAAAAACATTGAAAACTGGAAAAGTTAATGTTATAAATAAGTATTAACGTAATTGTTCATGATTGCTACTGGTGCTCCAGAATGCTTCAATCCTTGAAAACTAGTAAGAACCGCACATTAAAAAGCAATGCTTTGAGGCAGGAAGGAGACCCATTCAGGTGTTTTCGTTCTGGAAAGCTCACCCTGGAGAAGTGCCCAATGATGTTCTAATGATGCAGGCTTCCCAGCAAGCACCTGTACATTGAGCCTGAATGTCTACAGGAGAGGATCCAGCTTGGCTCCCACAGATAGGATCTGGCCCAAATGGAAGCAATACGCATAGAGCTGTATACCCCAAATCTTCTGCCCTCCAGACACCCATCTTTTCCATGCATAACTGCTGCAACCTTGGGAGCCAATGTTTTTTGCGTGACATCAGCAGAAGCTGGAAACTTACCTGGAATACAGATGTGCTGAGTGCTGGGCAAGGAAAACTCATGAATAGGCTCTATATGATTACCTGCAATGAGTCATTTGATGACACACTACGCTTATATCGATAGAAAAGAACATGTATAGCTCAGGGTTGAATGAAACCCTCTGAGCTTGGTGGCTTTCTTGAAGACGTTTCATTGCCAAACTAGGCAACATCATCAGCATTGATTACGTTACCTAGCTTGGTAATGAAACGTTTGCAAGAAAACCACCATGCTCAGAGACCACCAATGGCCCCATATTTATAGCTTGCTCCCTTGCAATTCTTTAACAATTCTGTTTAATGCTGCAGAAGACTCTTAATTTCTATATGGTCAATAGGGTACCGTCAGAACGTCCACCTCATGCCTGCACTTCGCAGTCGTTCAATGCCAGCCGGCCATGGACCCTGGGGAAAGGGTGGAAGGAAGGGTGAATGCTTGGGGGAAAGTGAAACTGATGCAAAGAAGCATCAGAGACGAGTTCTCAAGGTTGTTTCTCTGGGAGAAGAATGCAGCTGCATGAGTGGCTGTTTCAAAAACATGTTTTTTAAAACTGATTGGCGATGGGGGGTGGGGGGGTGGGAACTAACAAGAGGAAATGTCTGAGAGGGGAAAGTTATACCTAGGGATTTGGCACGCGAACCTCAGTTCTGGCTTTGCTTTACTGTAATCCACTTGACCTTTAGTAAACTATACCTTTCTCAACAAATGAAGTCAAGGATCGTTCTTGCTTCAAGGTTCAAGTTAAGGCAGGGCTGACAGGTACATGAACTATTTTTAGTTTTGATTTCATTGACAAAACCTATATTCCACAGCACTCCATTCCATCTCCACGTATAACATTGTACATATCATTCCTAAAATTGGATCAATTTAGAACTGGAAATGTCTTCCATTTCCCCCTCCAGACTCTAATTCAAAACATACACTCTCTATGAAGAATGAGCTGCGGTCCTAGATTGCTCTTCGCAGTTTCAAATGCTCCCCTATAAAACTGGGGAAGTATATTGAGGGACAAAAAAACTTAACAAGGGTGTCTTTTCACTGGATGTCCAATTCATAAAAGCATATTGTGATTGGGGTGTGTGTGTGTGCTAAAAAAAATGCAGATAGTAGCAAATTAGCAAGGAATTCTCCATGAACTTTAGGTAGCTATAAAATCGGTACATTGCTTCAATAATTATGTAAATGAGTTCCTGTATGCAGATGCATTTGCAGGATAATTCAACTCCACTGTTTGGGAACTTTATTATGAAAAAATGTATTGTGGATTATTGTTTAGATCCTTATTAAGCTCAGACAATTAGCAATTGTTATTACAGTTACTTGGAGAAAAAAATATATCATTAACTTCAAGTGAACTTACTTCCAAGCAAACACTTCTGGTGCCAGGCTGAGGATTAATGCAGTGTTTCTGAACCGTGAGAACTTTAAAGATGGATGGACTTCAACTCCCAGAAATCTCCAGCTAGTATGGCTGCCTGGGGAATTCTGGGAACTGAAGTCCACTCATTTTAAAGCTGCCAATGTTGAGAAACACTGTTGTCAGGTCTCAAAATGGGGCCCTCAGATGGAACTTGGAGAAGATTTTGTTGGCCCACTCATAAAACCATGGCAATGGTGAGTGCATCAAATCAACAATGCCCATCATCAGAAGGAGGCAAACTATATCCAGAGCTGCAGTCGGTCGGCATTTGTATTTTCAGAGATTATCTCTGTGCTTTGTGTGGAACCAAGTAGATTCTCTTAGTGCAAAGATGCTTGAGGTTAGTGCTCTGCACTGCAGAATACTTGTTGCCCAAACGTATTTTTTTTTTCCCCATTAAAAGAAGTCAAGGAAAGAGCAGCAAAACACGTGACCTGGGCATTGCACCAATGCCTTGAATAAAAAACAAAAGAATGGTTGAACAAAGGCTTGCACTGCAACCCTCTGGCAAAGGAACCCATAGCTTCCTGTAATGCTATGTGGGAATGACCTTGGGAGACCGGGGTGAGAGGAGATGCTGCCTTGGGAACAGTCAGATAAGCGAAGGCACAGCCTGCAGCTGCACAATGGGTGGAGAAAGTGGGTCAGAAGGGACCCTCCCTAACTTCTTTGGCTGTAAAAGAGACAGTGGGAGATTTGTACTTTCCGACTTTCGAGACTGAAGTCAGCCTTCCCGAGCAGACTAGAAAGGAAACACGACCAGATAAACTCATTCTACTTTATTGTAAGGCCACATTAACAGAATTGTGCAACGAATGAAGGCAAATGTACCTGTCCCCGGATAATGTTGCAGGATCCAATCAGGGTCATGTTCATTGCCTGAGGATGGGCTCCAGCACGAGTCTGAAAGTTTGGAAGACTAAACCTCTGGTCCCGGTGACCGACCCAGACTGGATCTTGCACAATTGTGCGAGTCTGAAAGTACAAATCTTCTCCTTTACAGCCCCAAAACTAGGGAGGGTCCTTCTGAACCTCTTTCTCTGCCCATTATACAGCTGAGAGCTATATCTTCTCTTATCTGATTGTTCCCCTAGGCAGCATCTCTACTCCTGTCTCCCAAGGTCATTCCCATATACCATAACGCTCCCTTACTGACCATTCAGGAACTGAGTTCCGGGGCTGAGTCAATTATGCACCTCAATCCTCTGGTACTCTGGCAGCAGGAGTTGAGCTCTGTCCAAGTAAGAATGGAAGGAAAAGAAATGGCGCGTCCGAATAGTCTCAGCTCAGACTTCCTGACCTGCCCAATGCGTGGCCAGTCTTACCTGCTGCCTGCTATAGATGTCATATTGCCCGGGAGGCACCGGAACATCTGCAGCATCAAAGACTCTTTTGTTTCCAGACTTGGTGCTGTAGAGATGAGCCACTTCTGGATCAGAGCCGAGAATGGGCAAGTCTAGCACATCGGCCACTTCCAGGTCATCTTGGTTCAGAAGGCCTCCCACGATGTAGGCTTCCTGGCCTTGGACCAGGTTTTTGACCCTTTTAAGGGTCTTAGGGCTGTATTTCAAGAAGGTAGCCAGGGACATGGGGCGGTTCTGGAGGAGGAAGACATTAGTCTCGTTAAGAAGTGCGCTTTCTCTTCCTTCCACCGAGCTAATTTATAATGTTGAGTGCAATAAATACATTATTAATAGCAGGCTGGGTTATGACCTATCCTGTAGCGTAGCAGTTTAAATTGATAAAAGCTGTTGGGGTGAGGTTCCATAATCACTCACATCTTTAGTGTGTCGGAAATGGGCTCGCTGGGAATAAAACTAATTACTACACATCTGTATTTATTTGATCCATGCGGAATTCTCCTTCTGTCACTCGGAAGAGAAGCTTGCAGCCCTCGGATAACAGTGATTCATCTCAACACTTCTGGCACCGTTTGATTCTACCACGTCAGGGGGAAAAAAATCAATACCAAAAAAATAAAAAATAATGAAGAATGCACACCAAGCTGTCCGAGTTTGTATTTCAGCCCACCAAGATCAGTATTTTAAACGGCTCTTTCAGCAAATGATTTCATTTACAAAACACCTTTTACGTGCCATATTCTTTTCCACAGGATAAATAGTTTAATTAGCTACAAACCATTTCTGCAACAGTCATTCAGGTCAAAAAGGTTTGTTTAAAAAAATCGGAAGACAAAAGTTTGGAATGTGTCACAAATTCTATTTTCAGTGCAACTCCACAAAATATAGACTGTATCTGAGACAACCGGTTGTTTGCAAACATAAATTGTGCTGGAATATTCATCAGGGATCTGTGATTGCCTGAAACTCTCTCTTAATGATACTCTCAGTAGCAAGCCTATTTTGTCTTTATAATCTGTAAAATGGCCTGCTATAAAGTGTGCCTAGAATAGGGGAGGAATAAACGAAAAATACGTAGAAATGGATAAAGCATAAACCTGTGCAGGGATCTGGCAACAGTATAAACAAGTAAGACAAGTTGTACCTAACCAACTGGTAATATTTAGGGCATATTCTTCTGGAGACTTGTATTGTGTTGTTGTTGTTGTATTGAATTGCATTGCATTGCATAGCACAGCATTGCATGTAAAGCCACTATAAATCCGCCCCCTTTAATTATAGAGATAGATTAGAAAAAGCTTAACACCATCATATGCTAAAATCTAAATGTCTGCATGGGATCCAAAGCTCCAGAGCCCTGATGCTTTTTCAAAGATACAGACACCCTCTTGTGTCATCTCATCCTCTACTTAAATATTTAAATATGAGCCAACAGTGTGCGGCGGCAGCCAAAAAAGCTGATGCAATCCTAAATTGCATTAACAGAGGGATTCAATCAAGATCAAGGGAGGAACTACTCCCACTCTATAAAGCCTTAGTAAGACCACACCTAGAGTACTGCATCCAGTTTTGGTCACCACACTATAAAAAAGATGTTGAGACTCTAGAAAAAGTGCAGAGAAGAGCAACCAGGATGATTAGGGAACTGGAGACTAAAACATATGATGAACAGTTGCAGGAACTGGGCATGGCTACTCTAGTGAAGAGAAGGACCAGGGGAGACATGAGAGCAGTCTTCCAATATTTGAGGGGCTGCCCCAGAGAGGAGGGGGTCAAGCTATTTTCCAAGGCACCCGAAGGCCAGACAAGGAATAATGGATGGAAACTGAACAAGGAGAGATTCAACCTAGAAATAAGGAGAAATTTCCTGACAGTGAGAACGATCAACCAATGGAACAGAAGTTGCCTTCAGAAGTTGTGGGAGCTTCATCACTGGAAGCTTTCAAGAAGGGACTGGACTGCCATCTGTCAGAAATGGTGTAGGGTCTCCTGCTTGGGCGGGGGGTTGGACTAGATGATTTACAAGGTCCCTTCCAACTCTGTTCATCTGTAATCTACTTCTGAAAGGCCCCAGAGTGCCAAAGAATGACCAAGGAAGCTCAGGCCCTCCTCTGTCAATGTAAGCCGCCTAGAGGCAGCAAATAAATTTAACAGATAAATAAATAATGAATGAATGAATGAATGAATGCAGACCCAGAGATGTCTTCCAAGAAATCTGAGCTTATTTTGCATGCAAATCTCTGATGTTGCATTTTATGCGGACCGAGCTCTGATGTTAAGTTTACATACAGGTAGTCCTCAACTTACGACCACAATGGAGCCCCACATTTATGTTGCTAAGTGAGACATTTGTTAAGTGAGTTTTGCCCCATTTTACAACCGTTCTTGGCACAGCTGTTAAGTGAATCATTGCAGATGTTAAGTTAGCAACAAGGTTGTTCAGTGAATCTGGCTTCCCCATTGACTTTGCTTGTCAGAAGGTCACCCAAGCAGCTCACATGACCCCGGGAGACTGAAACCGTCATAAATATGGGTCAGCTGCCAAGCCTCTGCATTTTGATCACGTGACCAAGGAGATGCTGCAACAATCATAAGTGTAAAAAACGATCGTAAGTCACTTTTTTCAGTGCCGTTGTAACTTTGAACGGTCACTAACTGAACTGTTGTAAGTCAAGCACTATCTGTACATGACTATTAATGCCCATTTCTCATCCCATTTGCAGTTCTAACTTTAATACCAGGGTTTAGCTTTCTTTGATAAAGAATTCATCGTCCGCTCATCCAAGTTACAGAAAATGCACTCTTTATGCCCCACGCCCACGTGGATACTGGCCCATGTTTATTTTCATTTCTAATGGTCAGTAATAAACTTACTGCTTACATAACACACAACACGAATGGGCAACGCAAAGCTAATAAACTGTATTCAGCAATCCAGATGTTCTGAGCCACAATTTTCCTCTTTCTTCTGGCCAAAAAGAGGCTTGCATCACAGCTTCTGGAAGGTGGCAGCAAGCCATGTATTTAACGATGTCTGTATAAAACAATGAATCGGCTACACTATACAAACAAGCTTGTAACAGCACAAAATTTAAGAGCTGGCAGATATGCCTGTTGTGATAGTACAACACAAACGGAGTTCTCGTAGAGAACGGCATCGTAATTTTATAGTTCTAATAATGACCCAGAAATCTTCTTTATATTTCATGCACAGAAATAAATAAGCAACCCTTGGGAGACAGACAAGATCTCCAACTTCAACAGACCTTATGTGGGACTTGCCTAGGACCCACATTTATTGCATTGCAGCGGGATCAGAAAAATCTAGGGGACCAGAGAACCCGTCCTTTAGAGCGGGTATATTATTTTTTATTTGTTTTTTTTATCTCACCTTACTTATTTTTTATAAATAACTGAAAGGAGCGAACATGTTTAATACTCCTTCCTTCTATTTTCCCCACAACCACCACCCTGTGAGATGCGGACTGACAGGCTGGGGAATCAAATTGTCTAGAGGGTTCAAAACTACGACTAATCCAGCACCCCTCAATTAAAAACAGAAAGTAATTCAAGGGCACGGAAAGGAAAGTCATAAATTGGATTTTGCTACAATAATAAAAACAAGAGGGGGTGAAGGAGCATAAAACACAGAACAATTCTGAACTTACGTTGTTTTTACAGGTCTTATACCAGGGGTGTCAAACTGGAAGCCCGCAGGCCAGATGCGTCACGCGCCGGCCACACCCACACCAGCCCCACGAAGGGGAAAAATGTGGCGAAACGTCACGTGATGGCAACGTGACGCGGCGGGTTTGACACCCGTGCTGTAGACAGTCCATCACAAGACTGAAATCCCATAGGCCAGCATAGAAAACAGCTATTCACTTAATCCCAGTTTAACCCCGAGAACGCCCGGAGAGAGGAAGGGTCCAGGGTGCCTCCTTGTGGCCTGACCATTAGTGATCCCTCTGCCAAACCACCAGGTTTTGACCTGCCTCACTCTGTCTGGCCGAAATTGAAGAGAATCAGATGTGGTGCTGGAAAAAGTGCCCCTGCCCTGTATCAGTGAGGGTGGAAAGATTCCCCTTGTTGCGATTGTGCTGCTGATATGCAAACTATTAAACACATTGTGCAAGACTGGCCACGACAACGTGCATTCTCTGGTTCCCTAAAAGATCTGCACGAAGCAACGCCAGAGGTGATCGTCTGGACAGCTGAACTGGACACCCAGTTTTGAGGCCACTGCGATACACCCATAGAATGTTTATCTATAATTATGTGGACGGTGTATATATGTTTACTTCTCTTCTGGCATGTTCTCATCATATGCTAAATAAATAAATAATATCTTAAGGCATCATAGGGCTGGAAGGGATTTGGAGGTCTTCTAGTCCAACCCCTGCTCAAGCAGGAGACCCTATTCCTTTCCAGACAGACGGTTGTCCAGTCTATTTTTGGAAATCTCCAGTGTTGGAGCACCCACAACTTCTGGAGGCAAGCCTTTCTATTGATTAATTCAGGAAATTTCTGAATTTAGTTCCAGGTTGGATCTTTCTTCAACAAGCTTCCATCCACTGCGTCTTGTCCTACTATCAGATGCAACTATTTGTACCTGAGGGTAGGGCAATATATAATAGAAAACATAATATAGAATATTTTTATCTACACACACACACACACACAGTGTGTATGCATATACACACTCAGTATACGTACACACACAACACACACACAACACACACACACACGTGTGTGTGTGTGTGTGTGTGTGTGTGTTTATAAAAGAATATATAATAGAAAATAGGAACTATCTGCACACTTCAGCCACGGGATATGTGAGCAGTATTTTGTGCAATTTGCTTTCCATAATGTGGTCAACCTCTGAAGTTCATCGTTTTAAAAGGGGCCAGGCGTTGGGCAGAAATCAGCAGCGAAGGCCTTAGCTGAGCTCAGCTTTCAGCCTGAAAAACTCAACTGGGCTTTTATTTCTAACACTCTTTTAACTAGTCACTTAATCTGTGCAGCTCTTAACACTTGCAATAATATTTCACTGATGGGTACCAGAGCGTTGCAAGTTATAAAATTTCCAATTTAATTTTACGGCATTCCCCCCAGCTATAGTAATTAGAAGATACAAACTCACAGGAAAACTGTTGATGGCTTCAGGGGTGAGGATTTTGAACCTGTCCTGTAGGTCACCGATGTCCTCGGGGTTCCCAGACCGAACGGCTGGCTGCAGACCCAGGAGTTTATTGTAGTAGCGCAGCAATTCTTCACTTAATTCTAAGGGGCAAATATAGATGACGTCCACATTTGGGTCTTTAACGGGAGAAAAAAACAACAACAAGACACACTGATAATCGTTGACAAAAAGGTAACATTGCTTGAGGTTTCCCATTATCCTATCACCTGAGAAAGTAGGTATTTTAACTTCTTGTTCCTTTGACTCCTCAGTTCCATCCTGCTTACTAAAGGCAAAACAACTTGTAGAACAACTGGCTTTCAGAATGAAGTCTGCAACATGCTAGCACAAAATCTCAGGTAACACAGCTAAATGACTGGCTTTGTAGCTTGACAGGAAGGCTGTGTGGTTCGGAAAACGAAGTTCAGCAGACTCTATCAGTGTTTCACAACCTCAGCAACTTTTAAGATGGCTGGACCGCAACTCCCAGAATTCCCCAGCCAGCACTCTAGTTGGGGAATTCTGGGAGTTGAAGTCCGCCCATCTTAAAGTTGCTGAGGTTGTGAAACACTGGACTATACAAAG
>QLTV01001543.1:502123-561527 GCA_003457575.1 Thermophis baileyi
CAACCGAAAGCTTCCAAGATATCTTCCTTCCTTCTATTTCGCACTGTCACTGTCCACCATTCATCCACTGACAGTCTTCTCTCATAGAATTCCTCTTCCCTGTACCACTCTTCCGTCTCCCGACCAAATCTTTCTACTTCTATTCCTCTGCAAGTCACCGCTCTTAAAAGAAACCTTCTTTTTCTCCGTTTCTCCAACTGCAGAAAGTTCAAACAGCCCTTTCTCGGCTCTCTTCGTACACTTCTCCAATCAGTTCACAACACTTACTTCACCTCTTTCTTCTCTGATTTACATTCGCCGCTTCCTCAGTCCGCACCCGCTTTCGCTTTCGTGCTTACATTCCTTCAGGCTATTTTCTCACCAAACAGGTCTCCTTTTCTTTTCTCCCAGTTCAAATACGTTTGCTGCTAATTCTTCTCCGCTTCCTTCTAAAACAGCTGGCTGTCACGTCTTCCGACCGGCCATTAACAGGCCGGTCCCTTTCGCACACGATCTGAAGGCGCCTCTCGCCCGTGCAGGAGATCGCCTTTCTCCCTCTGGGGCTCCGAGGCTTCCCCTCTCCACCGGTGCTCTTTTCACGAGCGTTCCTTGCCTAACACGGCCACGATTATACAAAAAGCCGAGCAAGCCTTACGAAGTTTTCATCGGCATGCCCTCTCCAACGTGACGCCAACCGGAAGTCCCTCACCCACAACTTCTTGAGGCAAGCTGTTCTACTGGTTAATTGTTGTGTCAGAATAAGAAAATATATCATCATCATCATCATCATCATCATCATCATCATCATCATCGATGATTTGAAGAAGTTGTGAAAAATAGAATTTGGTGAAACGATAACCAGGAGTCTAATAAGAGCCTACACAGAGAGAGTGGGGGGGAGGGAAAGAGAAGGGGAGGGAGAAAGAGGGGGAGAGAGAGGGAGGGAGGGAGAGAGAGGGAGGGAGAGCAAGAATGCATAGTTGTTATGAAGTGAAGGCCCTGGGATGATGACTATCCCTCTAAACATCCTTTCAGAGAGATCTGCTCTTTTCAACATGAGATTACTGAAATTGGGAGGCAACCAAAGGAGAAGCCAGCAAAGTCCAAGAGTCCACCACTACGAATCCATGCAGTTTAAATGGAAAAAGGAAGGGTTTCTTTAGAAAACTCAATTGTGTTGTACAAACAAGGGGAGAAAAAGGAACGTACAGGTGCAAAATGAGTAGCCCTATCTTAAGAGTGCCATCAACAGCAAGCGAAACAGAAGGTTCACTGGGTCCTTTTTGAAAGCTAGATGAGCAGGAAGTCAAAAGGAAACAAAAGGCAGATCAAAAGATTATTGAGCAGTGGGAAAAGTTCTCCATAGGTATTTGCCCCTATGCCTGAACTTCTCAAGAGCGGAGTTGGAGAGCTAGAGCAAATAATGCAGACAGGGGATGAGCCTTTAGACTTTGCTGATAAATTTACTGATTGTTTTAACGTATTTTTTTGGCCACCCATCAGTTAAGGGAGAAGGGCAATTTCTATATTTGATAAATACATAAGAAAGAAAGATTATGGGCAGCAAACAATAAAGCAAGACAATAACAGAAAGAAGAGCTTAATACCTCAAAAATACAACAGACACAAATGGCCAGGTTGGGCCCCTCAAATCAAGTAGGGCCTTGAGAAATGCACGGTGAGAGGGAGGTGAAACATCCCTTCTGGGGAAGTACATCCCAGAGCAGGGGGGCTGCCATCTAGCGCAGGGGTCTCCAACCTTGGCAACTTTAAGACTTGTGGACGTCAACTCCCAGAATTCCTCAGCCAGTTTTGCTGGCTGAGGAATTCTGGGAGTTGACGTCCACAAGTCTTAAAGTTGCCAAGGTTGGAGACCCCTGATCTAGAGCACTCCACATATCTCTGGCAGTGTGGAGACCGAAGAAGACTCCCCAAATCACAAGGTTTCCCATTCAAACCCAATCATCCCCTGCTGAATGGGCCAACATGACCCCATTTTTAAAACAAAGAAAAAAAGCAGGAGGAATACGAATCTGATAGGTTAGAAATCTTTGTTTCAGATGCATTGTTGAAAAAGGTTGTAGCAATAGCATTTAGACTTATATACTGCTTCACAATCACAGTGCTTTTACAGCCCTCTCTAAGCAGTTTACAGAGTCAGCCTCTTGCCCCCAACGATCTGGGTCCTCATTTTACCCACCTCAGAAGGATGGAAGGCTGAGTCAACCTGGAGCCTGGTGAGATTTGAAGACTCGCCAAGGCTGCTGTAAAAGGAAATCAAGCACGGGTATGATCTGGTAGTGTTTCACAGAATAATAGAATAACAGAGTTGGAACGGACCTTGGAGGTCTTCTACTCTAACCCCCTGCACAAGCAGGAGATCCTCAATCAATCAATCAGAATAGAGTTGGAAGGGACCTTGGAGGTTTTCTAGTCCAACCCCCTGCTCAAGCAGGAGACCTTATACAATTCCAGGCAAATCCTCCAGTGATGGAGTACCTACAACTTCTGAAGGCAAGTTGTTCCACTGATTAATTGTTCTCACTTTCATTAAATTTCTCCTTAGTTTTAGGTTAGTTCCCTCCTTGATTAGTTTCCATCTATTGCTTCTTCTCCTGCCTTCAGGTGCTTTGGAGAATAGGTTGTTGACCTCTTCTAAAAGGAGGGATGTGTCAGAAGTGGGATATGAACCCATAACTCCAGTGCTTACCAAAGACTCTTCAGCAATTGTGACACACACACTCTCTCTCTCTTTCCTCTCTTCTCTCTCCTTCTCCCTCCCTTTCTCTCCCACCCTCTCTCTCCTTCCCTCTCCTTCTCCCTCCCTCCCTCCCTCTCCCCTCCCTCTCTCATTTATTTAACTTGACCAATTACCATGAACAAATGATCCAGTAAGAATTGGGAGTTTGCTAATGGTACCAAATTATTCTGGACACTAAAAAGAATTTTTCATTCTTTGCTTGGCTTCGTTCAGTGTTTCTCAACCTTGGCAGCTTGAAGACGTGTGGACTTCAGCTCCCAGAATTCCCCAGCCAGCATCTTCAAGCTGCCAAGGTTGAGAAACACTGGCTTAGTTTATTGTGCTTTCCACATTTTTCCCTTCTTCTGCTTTCTTCGACATACTACGGTAAATCATATTGAAAGCTTCCTTTGGACAGAAGTGTAAAGAGCATCCAAGGTGGCAGTGCTTTATATAAAATCATCTAAATTACAATGCTGAGGGTAGCAGAGTTAATGCTTTGCAATTATGTTCGGATAATACACCATTACATTCATTTTGCGGGACAGAGTAAAGACACAGCAAATGTAACGGTCCCACAAAAAGAATTTTCTAGGATTCTGTAGAAATTCATCCAGGTCATGGTTGTCCCAAAGGTGCTTTTTTCAGGAGGCAACTGGACTTCCTTGTTTTTTCTTTTGAAGACGTTTCGCTTCTCATCCAAGAAGCTTCCATTCCCCACTATCCTGTCAAGAGCTGAAGAAGCTTCTTGGATGAGAAGCGAAACGTCTTCAAAAGAAAAAACAAGAAAGTCCAGTTGCCTCCTGAAAAGGCACCTTTGGGATATTTTCTAGGATGCTCCTTCGAGAACCACGGGCTAGAGACCTCATGTCTGAACCTGTTCTTTAGTCTGAGTAGCTGCCTGCTTGCCACGTGTGATTCCATGCTGCCTATAACTTTCTAACTCACTCAGAAGTAACAAATCTTCCCTTAAATAAACACCACAATATAGAAGAGTTGCACTGAGGACAAAACAACATTAGTGCCTTCATAATATATAAAGGCAATTAAGTTATTATTTTAGGCTCCCATAAATTTTGAGGATACATTTTTGTGCAAATGGCATTTATGAAATAATAATGATGCTGAAATATACATGAATCATGTAGAGTGTGTCATTCTGGGTAGCCAGCAATCTTGGCCACTGACAAATTAATATTTTTTGCTTTTCTCTTAAAGGAGCGAAGGGGAAAAACAAAAAAAGGGAATTCTTCCAATTTTATGTTGATTATGGGTCAGAGATGGGGAAACTATGGCCTTTTTATGACTTGTGGACTTCAACTCCCAGAATTCCTGAGCCAGCCATTCTGGCTGGTTCAGGAATTCTGGGAGTTGCAGTCCACAAGTCATAAAAAGACCATAGTTCTCCAGCCCTGCTTTAGAGAGACATAGATCGACTGCCCTACATCCTTCCCATAGGTCAGATTCTGACAATACAGCACCTTTGCAATCACAATCTCACACCTCCCTTCATGCTTTTTTCCAAGTTCCAAGTGGAAGTTCATTGCACTCATTCATAAAAACCTCCAGATCGTCCTTGCCAGGAAAACCCTGTGTCTCCCTCTCAAACGTGCCCGTGAAGATAAACCAGGGTTTGTACTGAGCACCATGTTAAATGGCCAACAGCGCTACATGGAAACTTTACTTTTTGACAGAATTCTTTTTAAAAACAAAGACCAAATATGAGCTAATTTATCAAGAGCCACTAAGGGGCAAATTATGCATGATTTACATGCACATACCTATGGACTAGTTATTTATTTAGTAATGTTTAATAATGCAATAAGGGACACGGTGGCTCAGTGGCTAAGAGGCTGAGCTTGTCGATCAGAAAGGTCGGCAGTTTGGCGGTTCGAATCCCTAGCGCCGCATAACGGAGTGAGCTCCCGTTACTTGTCCCAGCTTCTGCCAACCTAGCAGTTCGAAAGCACGTAAAAAATGCAAGTAGAAAAATAGGGACCACCTTTGGTGGGAAGGTAACAGCGTTCCGTGCGCCTTCGGCATTTAGTCATGCCAGCCACATGACCATGGAGACGTCTTCGGACAGCGCTGGCTCTTCGGCTTTGAAATGGAGATGAGCACTGCCCCTAGAGTCGGGAACGACTAGCACATATGTACGAGGGGAACCTTTACCTTTACCTTAATAATGCAATAAACAAGCCAGAAGACATACAATAGCACTCATATGTCTTCGATACCTATATTTAATTTTCAGCTTAAGTTTAAAACTTTAAAGCTTTCAAAACACATTTCAACTATAGAACCTAGAGCCATAGGTCTGGAAGGAACCATGGAGGTCTTCTAGTCCAACCCTTCGCTCAAGCAGGAGAACCTGTCCCATTCTGGACAAATGGCTGACCAGTCTCCTCCTAACTAAATAGGAAAGTTTACAAAACAGGAATAAATGATCAAAAGGACTATTTAAGCTCACATACACCAGGCACAGCAGCCTGTGATGGTTTAAAACAGGGGTCTCCAACCTTGGCAAATTTAAGACTTGTGGACTTCAACTCCCAGAGTTCCTCAGCCAGCAACCTTGGCAACTTTAAGACTTGTGGACTTCAACTCCCAGAATTCCTCAGCCAGCAAAGCTGGCTGAGGAACTCTGGGAGTTGAAGTCCACAAGTCTTAAAGTTGCCAAGGTTGGAGACCCCTGGTTTAAAACCCAACACAAAATAGCAATAAACTGCAACTTTTAATTAAAACAGCATCAGAGAAAACAACTAAGTTTATACATTATGTAAAGCCCTGGCTTGCTGAATTATGATGTCTCTATGGAGATTCTCAGGCAGCCAGGTCATGGTTGTCCCAAAGGTGCTTTTTTTCCAAGAGTCAACGGGACTTCCTTCGTTTTTGCTTGAAGACGTTTCGCTTCTCATCCAAGAAGCTTCCATCATTCAGTCAGAACTGAAGAAGCTTCTTGGATGAGAAGTGAAACGTCTTCAAGGAAAACCAAAGAAAGTCCAGTTGCCTCTTGAAATAAAAAAAAAAAGCACCTTTGGGAGAATTAGGATGTGCTGATTAGGATACAATAAGCTGGGTTCAGGCAACCTGGTAAACGAAAGCCCAACGTCTCTGTTGCAGTTTAGCTAGTATGTAAGCCAGGGGAATGCTGGCTGGAGAATTCTGGGAGTTGAAGTCCACAAGTCTTAAAGTTGCCAAGTTTGAAGACCTCTGATGTAAGCCTTCAAAATGGCAACGAGGGCCCAATCTGTTGGCTCAGAAATGTGAATCCATTGAACGGCACCTCTTTGATTTCGGAGCACAATAGAGGCAGAGCTGCTGGAAGGAACGTGTACCTTTGATCTCGCACAGCCTTCCAAACTGCGATCCCTGATGAACAGCGAAATCTGGGTCGGCCTCTCGAAGGGACTGCTTGTATCCTGAAAGAAAACATCCCAGCTGATTAGCAGGCATCACATCCATACAAGGTTCTATGCTCTTTTTTTCTTTTTGCTGGGGAGAGGGAATTCAGCGTACCACTTATAGTTCAGAAATTTTCCAGAAAAATTAATAAAATGAAAAATGAAACCTAACGTAAGAACTACTGAGCTCAACTTTCAACCAGTGCAAGACCAATTCATTTATCAAAAAAGAAGAAAAACGGTGCAATGTACTTACACTGCGTTCTGAATAATTGAAATTTGAAAAAAATTATATACTAGACTAATTCTGAATAAGCTACACAGCCACGCTTTCCGATAAAGTACGGGATTTTTTTTTTTTACGTACTACTAGAACTGTAATCTGGCTTTTAAATAATTAGGAACAAGAATTGCATCGCCCTATAATAATAATAATAATAATAATAATAATAATAATAATAATCAGAAAGAGGAGAAATACAGCATCCTAAGTTCAAACGCAGTTAAAATTCAAATGAATTTTAGATCGGTATACTGAATTGTGCAGTAAGGTTGCACAATTTGAATAAAATTCAAATGAATTTTAACTACCTTGTTTGCTATTATTTCTCTGAGAGAAAGATCTGGTGAAAACTGAGGAACGTCGTAATGAAAAGCAATTAATAGAACTAGATCTTAAAATGATAGTATGACAACAATCAAATAAATCAAATAAATTGAGTGTTTATTAATGGGGATTGTTGTAATAAATTGACATGCAACTTTACTTCACAATTCAGGATGCATACCAATCTATATTTACTAAAATAATGAGCAAATGTCTTTGTTTTTATTTGAATTATCTCGCCCACCTTTCTATTCACATAGTGCTCAAAACAGCTCGTATAAAAACATGGCAAATACAAGACAAAACCGAAGCTAAAAACGGGACAATTAAAATCACAAATACTAAAATCATCTCCATTTAAAGCCCCGGTTGTCTTTTCCTGATAGAATAATTAAAACTAGAACACTTTCCGTTAAAACAAAATTAATTGAATTTTCACACACATATTCTCTCTCTTGCTCTCCCTTTCGCATTAAAGCATTTTAATTTGCAATTACTGTGACATCTGGATTGCACAATACAAGCAGGGTTTTTGCTGGGCCCTTTCCGATGTAATGCGCTGAGGGTTTTCGCGAGCACGCTGCTGGCTGGATGGCTGAAGTCTGCTTCTCTGGGAATGTGTGAGTAAGATATAAAATAAATACTTCAAAGCGATTGCATGATTCCTATAAAATGTTTTCTCTTTAACACTTTTGGATAGTCCCATCCAGAAAGATTTTGAAATTAAGCTAATTGCATAGAAACGATCTTGGTATTAAAAAGAAAAGAAAAAAGATCAATTGTCAGCAGGACAGTTTGTCAGAAAATCGATACCAAGTGCTGCTTAATAAGTCCAGGTTTGATGGGCTGCTGTTATAGTGTGGCTTGCTAACAAGATTAAAATAATCCTTCGTCCTTCGAATTGTATATTAAGGCCCCCGGAATCTTGCAAATGGCTTTCAAATTCCTCTAGAAACCTGGAAAAGTTGTATCCCATGTACACATTTTGGGCAAACATGATAGGAGGCATTTTAGACGTGCCATTCAATTTCTGGCTTTGGGGGAAGATCACAGAATGAAATCTGCCAACTGAAAATTAATTATAGGAAAACAAATTACCTTTCTAGGTAGCACAACAGCTTGTTTTCAGCAGTTGCCAAACAAATGCTTCAAAAGGCTTACTAGAAGATTTTGAAGGCAGCTGCCAGGAGCTACATCTGTTTTTATCATTGGATATATGCTTCCGGAGACTGAAGTTCCATTTAGCTCTCAGAGACAATGGTATCAAAAAGTAATCTAAATTCAATCCATTTCAGCAGACTGGGATACCTTAAAATATGTAACCGTTAAGGTCCGAGTATCTGATATTCTGCTCCTAAACATTTCATTGAGGGGGGGGAAATTCCCCATCTGGTAATAGAATTTATTTGCGTAAATGCTTTTAAGTTGTCATAAATGGTCTTGCATGGAATATTGGGACAGAAAGGTGCAAAAGACAAGTCGCCCACAGAACAAGGCAAAGAGAAAGTATAACAGGCACTTCCAGAGACAGGTAGAAACCGAAAAGATCCAAACTGGCACAGTGGGGAAAAACCCTAAGTTTCTCCAAAAGAAAATTCCCTCCATTCCCTAGCATGATTGTTAGCTTTTTGATCCTGCATGAAAAGTAAAATCTACCACAATCTCTCTCTCTCCCTCTCTCTCCCCCCCCCCCTCTGTGTGTGTAGAGAATAGAATAGAATACAATGAAATTACAATAGAAATAGAACAAAATTACAAAAGAACAGAAGAGAGTAGAGTAGAGTAGAGTAGAGTAGAATAGAATATTCTTTATTGGCCAAGTGTGATTGGACATACAAGGAATTTATCTCTAGTGCATAAACTCTCAGTGTATGCAAACAACAACAAAATATTATAATCATAATAAGATACTAACAGGAGAAGATAGTAGAAAAGATAAGAAGCCTAATAGTAATACAGCCATACTACATGGGTATGTAAGTCTATTTTGAGCCTCACCTGTATAACTACTTCGAAAAACAAGCCTGGATGAAAAATCTTAACAGCTTTACAAAGAATCTAATTCCTGGTCCTGGGATGCCATCCCAGCAGGGTATCCTTCACTGGGGTGGACCTTCCCATACTATAGATCTACCTGATTCTGTCTAGTGCATACATCAATCTCAAGTCAAAAGCCTAAATATCTCAGTGTGGCCAACTGCATGGAGAATGAAGACAGGAAACAGGCATAGAACATAGAACGACAGGGCTGGAACGGACCTCAGAGGTCTTCTAATTCAGAGGTCTTCTATCCCTCTGGCAGGAGACCTTTGAACCATCCGGTTCAAATGGTTGGGATATTCCAAGATGCTAAAGCATTTGGGTCTCAAAGACTCCCGCAACAAATGAAACGGTGGCAGACTAATGTCAGGTTTCATTGATGGGGATTTAACTCAAAATTCATGGAGTTCTCAAAAGAACTCATCACAAAAGACATGTATAGCTTCTATAGCTTTATAGAAGGGCAAGATTTAGATCAGTCTCTCAACCTCAGCCTCTCAACCTCTGCTACTTTAAGGTCAGTGGACTCCAACTCCCAGAATCCCCCAGCCTGTATGGTTGGGGAATTCTGGAAGTTGAAGTCCACCTATTTAAAGTTGTTGAAGTTGAGAAACACTGAGCTAGTGTTGGCTGGGTTTCCTGATCACGAGGTTCTTCTTCATCTTCTCCCAGGTTTGTAATATTGATAACTAGACCTCTTATTCAGCAGTTAAAGTAGCATTTAAATAGGATGTTAGTGCATAATATGGCAGAAGAAAAAGCTTGTAAAATCATCCATTAGATCGAGTACCACAAACTGCTATGGAGCAGAGCTGTTCGTATCATTAGCAAGTAACACCCCTGAAGGCCACATTTTAATTTGATGAAAGCTCTTTCATATCAATACAATTCAAAAATAATGGAATAGAATGTTCACATTTGTTTTAAAAATGCACATATTTATTTGAGAAATGGTAGGACACAACCTTATTGTGTCTATTATTAAACTGTATAATTTGTTTGAGGTCCTGAATAATCAGAAAAGAGAAAAACTGAGAAGATTCCCATAGATGAAGAATATTCCCAACTTTCAATTTAAGAGCATTTGTAATGTGAGGGAAATTTAAACCAAAAGCAACATCTCAGTAAAAGCATTATTTCAAGCCACAAAATATTATTCTGACATAAATTCAACCAAGAGATGGCTCTTCAGTATCAATGCGCAGGAAATGACTTTCCAATGATCATTTCAAAGTTTTCGTTTTCACAAGCTTTTTATACAGGCTCATGAAATACTGCAGCGTCATTATTGGTTAATATAGCACAACTGAAGAGTAAATAATCACTAAATTTATTCAAGGGTAACTTTACTTTTTGAATATAAAAAGTTTGTATTGGGCCAACAGGCATGCACACACTTCTAAGAGAAAGCTAGCTAGCTAGCTAGCTAGCTAGCTAGCTAGCTAGTTAGTTAGTTAGTTAGTTAGTTAGTTAGTTAGTTGACTTTATTCTTTGACCTTCATGAAATGCAAGTAGGGTTTGTAAACAAGCAGCTCCTGAATGAAGATGAAATTATGTCTGCAAACGCACACAGAGCAGTGAAGGGAACCATATTGTGTGTTTGATTTTTGGTCTCTAATCCAGCTTCATGTCTCCATCTTAAGATGATGCCATCTTACTGGCTCATATTTATGACAGTTGCAGTGTCCCGGGGTCAGGTGATCGCCTTTTGCGACCTTCTGACAAGCAAAGTCAATGGGGGGAAGCCAGACTCACTTAACAACCGTGTTACTAACTTAACAACTGCAGTGATTCACTTAACAACTGTGGCAAGAAAGGTTGTAAAATGCATTGCTTAGCAACCGAAACTTTGGGCTCAAATGTGGTCGTAAGTCGAGGTCTACCTGTACTTTAAAATTGCCTTGAGTTACTTATAAAGAAATAAAGGCTGGATAAAAATCAAATAAATAAAATGAAATAAATAAATTCTGACGTTGGAAACAATAATTCTGTGCTTGCTAGATGTTGATCCCAACTTTTCTCCAACAACTCAAGTCAGCGTACATGGCATTTTTGCCAACTACAACCCTGTGAGGTAGGCTAGGCTGGGAGGAGCTTCTGTGGTTGAGGGAAGATCTGAACCTGGGTCTCGCCAAGGCCAGGCCAAAATCCTAAATACTATTTGATGAACTCTAGAGCCTAACTCTAACTTCTTCCTACTGATTTTTATAGGGAAGTGTCCCATATCACGTATAACTTCAGCCTAAAGATGAAGCTGTTGGCCTAAGAGGACAATTAGAAAAATTATGTAAACATGTTTAAGTACCCTTTAGGGAGATTAAAAAAAAAAAAGCTTGACTAAAAGGGAAAAAAAGTTTATTAACAATTCGGGTTCAACAAATGTTACTTCAGAATAAGCATGTATATCATTGCAGGTTTAGTAAAAAAAAAATGTGATTTTATTATTAGCGGCATCAATCAAGGACTCTCAAATGTGGTGACAGTAGCAGGAGAAAGCCACAAATTCCAGCTATAATTTGTTCTTCCAGGAACTGGGACTCAGGACCCTTTGAACTCAGCTGCATTATTTCCACGTAAGGCTGTTTTATTCCTTGGAATTCCTTGGAATTAAAAAACTGTCCTTCCCAGATTGGGGAAAGACATATATTCTGAAATCTATCAAATCTAACATTTATTAAAACTGCAAGTATGCCAAAGATTCTGGTTCTCTAGTTATATTTTATCAACTTATTTTCTGTATAAAATGTCTTCAAAAAAAAAAGAGCAATAATTTATTTAAAAGAGATTAATATTTTTGCATATTTTGCATTTGTGACATTTGATAACAGAAGGGAAAAAAATGATATCGAGACCATTAACTCATTACACTTCCTGAAAAGCCTCCCTGCCTTTTTACTGTATCCAAGACAGGATTCCTGGAAGGATAGATGAGGTGTTGCCTATATCTGTTTTTAAGAAACTAAGGATGTTCTAAAGTGCTGCTTGCATGTCAATCAAAAGCAGTAGAAAGTTTGTTTGTTTGTTTGTTTGTTTGTTTTAAAAAAAAAGAAAGGAAAGAGAAATTTTGTGATGTGCATACTGCAAGCTTCAGCGCAGGTGGCTAAATTCTGCGCAGCAGCAGTGGGGATTCATCGGAAACAGGTGATTAATCCATCATAGCTATTTTACACAATTAATGCAGCAAACCCTTTTGCATTATCATCACTCTCTTGCATTTCAGTATTTAATGACTACGGGCCTCACAGTTTAAGGATTGATATTATAGTTGGGCCACGCTGCGTTTTGCTTGTGTGCAACTGAGAGATGGGATGCCAAGTTGTGATTTCGATCTAGATTTTATCTGTTATCTGTTATTTAATTCTAGAATTTTTAACTGGATATTGCTTGAGTGTTTTTAACTTGCTCTGGTCTCTGACTGTAATAAACATTGACTAAACATACTGGAAGCTTCACTTGAGACTTTAGAGGGGGTCTGGAGAAGAGCAGGGCTATGGGGGGTGATGGCCAAAGATGCTCAGAGCCAGGCCCTTCCGTCAACTGTTCAGCAAACTGCTCTGTAAACGTTACAGCCGCAGCAGCAACGGCCACAGAGGGCTGCAATCGAAAGAAAGGCCGCTCGGATATCTTCTCTACAGACATTTTCTCTACGCCCCCAATTAAAAGAAAGCTAGCTGGTTTATTTTAAAACGTGGGCCGCTGTTCCCATTTTCAGCCATTTCCCAGAAAGATCCTTTTGATAAACATCTTGGATTAGGAAACCCCCACTGCTGCACAGGGAAACGGCTCTTAAGCCCCCCAATTCATAAATGTAATTAAATAATTACCCGAGTGCTAATTAACATGGAGCTGCAGATTATTTAAGCACACACACACACAAAAACCACCCCACTATTCAACTTCTTAATTATTCTTGTTCACCACAGCATTTCCTTTTGCTGAGGCGCCCAAGGTGCAAATAAACCCTCCCATCTGCTCGTAATTAGAACTAAATAATTTCAGACAATGCGGCTTATCATTTTGACTGCACATTTGATTAAAAGCAGGGTGCAAACAGCATCCTGGCTTATCGGTGCAACAGCACCCAAGCCAGCAAACCCACATCCCCTCCTTGCGGAAGGCAAGCAGAAACCCTGTCTGTGAGGCTGGGGGTGGGTGGGGGCTTCTAAGGGGAGGGCAGTGAGGAAAGAAAAAGGGGGCGGGAGGGGGGAGGGAGAATACAACTTTTTAGTTCATTTCATACAGAAGGAAGCGAATTACCGCAAATCACCTCTCCGCTGAATAGCGGCCTCTACATAATGACTTTATTTGCTTAATCCCCAAATTAAACGCCGCCGTTTCAAGTGAAGGCCCTGCGTTATTACTCTCATCATGTCGACAACATTTTCCTGCCGAGACCAATTTGAATAAAACAAGGCCTTCCTTGAACTCAATCAAGGAGTCATAATGCGGTGTGTAATAGGGGTTGCTGATAGACCCAGAGACAAAAGCATTCTACCTAACGATGGGATATGGATAATCGTCCTCCTAGAGCTCCTGATGCGATTCCAGTTGGCGGCCAGATGCTAAAAATCAAGAAAAGGCATTGATCAGTGACAGGAGGGAACCTGCCGCGGATGCAACCCAGCCGAACTTCAGCTGTTCCCCCTCCTCCTTTTTTCCCACTGTACAGTTAAGCCAGGCATAAATTATATTAATTGATTTAATCACATACTTAAAACATCTTCCCCAATTAATTTAATTAGATGGCTACATGAAGCTACTGGCAGGGGAAGATTAGAGGCTGATCACTTAATTAACAGAATATGAATGAAAAAAGAGAGAGAGAGAGAGAGAGAGAGAGGGAGAAAGCAAACATAAATGAAATGGTGAGCACTAATTAAAAGCTTGTCTGCAAACTTAAGTACTTTCTGACAAAGTAGTGACTGCCACAGAGGCGAGGGAGATTGTTTTTGTGGGCCACAAATCAAGTGCACGGTATTGTGTTGTAAAGGAAGAGTAGGGGAGAGAGGGACCGCGGAAGAGAGGAGGTGGGAAGAGAGCACTGCATTTGCTGCTGGAGGAGGCAGGGCCACACCAAACTCTCTCTCGGGAACCCATGGAATCCATGCCGTGACTACACCATCTTGACTACCGCAGTGTGCTCTGTGCGGAGCTGCCCTTGAACCCTGAAATTTCCACCGATGCAAAATCCAGCCGCTGCCCTGGTTGCTTGCCAGATATTGCTAGAAGTGCTGGCCTTTAAAACCCACAGGCAGAGTTTCTCAATCTCAGGCACTGATGTGTGGACCTTAACTTACAGCATCCTGGGAGTTTCTTTTTAAAACTTCTGCTAGACCCTTTGCGTAGTTACCTGACCAGGAAAGGCAGGCTATAAATGGCATAAAAAGTAAAAATAATCTACGGATAAAACTGAAAGTATGGTAGTACTGTACAGGTATCTAGTAAAATTGGAAGGCCAGGACAGGGGCAGGGAAGGAGATGACGTAATGATGTCCAGGGCTTGGCATTGGCAGAAGCTGGACAGTTGACAGGTACCACTGACCGTTACTATTTCCAGAAGCAACAGTCTGGCTATTAATAGCAATAGCACTTAGACTTATATACCGCTTTACAGTGCTTTACAGCCCTCTCTAAGCGGTTCACAGAGTTAGCATATTGCCCCCAACAATCTGGGTCCTCATTTTACCCACCTCAGAAGGATGGAAGGCTGAGTCAACCTTGAGCCGGTGAGATTTGAACCGCCGAACTGCAGCTAGCAGTCAGCTGAAGTAGCCTGCAGTGCTGCACTCTAACCACTGCGCCACCTCGGCTGCGTTCCCCCTCCCCCGTCTCACCCCCTCCCTTCTTTCTGGGTTGTGCCTTTTAAACCTGAAGTCAGAAAAAACTAAAAAGAGAGCAGAACCAAAGCTATTCCTAAAAACAACTCTTAAGAAGCGCGGTGCTAAAAACAATCAAAAGCTGTCTATTGCAAACCTACAGAATACTTTTTTTGACAAGAAGGACCCACGCCAAATCAGAGGGATTTTGTTTTCCCCATTTCACACCGCAAAGGAAAAGCAGCAGTTGTTCAAAGGGGGGGGGGGAGAGAGAATGGAGGCAGACTGTAGCCACCAAAGGCTGCACATTTAATGATGCGTAAAATATGCTTGGACAAGGGTAGAGTTAAATGGGGGGGGGGAAAGGAACATTTGATTGCAATCGTTGGGCACGGATGCTGAGACAAAGGGGCCAAGCAACTACCTTGGTCCTTAGGTGGAAGTTCTCCAGGTGTTTTTGCCGGGACTCCTTCAGGGTCTTTCGGACACGCTGCAAGTGAACGTGGATCAGCCAAGAAATGGCAATAATGCCCGAGGCCCACTGCCGATGCCTGAATCCAATGTAGGATTTTCTCAATTTGTAGCACCTCCATGTTGCCTGGATCTTGGTGGTTGCTTTTTCGGTCCCGTTTTGGCCTTTGTATCTCCGGCCAGGCTGCTTTAAAAATTTCTGAACGGTGGACACGTTCTTTAAGACCGAGAGGATTTCCTCCCGGGTTGCTCTCTGGTTTAGCTCAAAATCCGGGACGAGGTCCATCACTTTCTTCCCCATGACGATGGCCAGAGGAACGGCGTAATCCTTCATCAGAGTCTCCACTTGCTGCAGGAAGGAGAAGACGCTTCCCCAGAGGAGACAGCAGTACTGCTTGAACTGAACCAGGTCGGAGGCTGCGTAGTCAAGGACGCCTTTGCAGACGGGGATTTCAAACTCAAAAGCCACCTTCTTGAAGGTCTCCGGCGGTATCGCTTCTGGGGTCTGAAGAGAGAGAGAAAGAAGACAAACTGATATGAAAAAGTCCTCCCCCCCCCGCCGCCCCAATGAGCAGTGGAGATACGCTGTCTTCTCATGTACAGGCAGTCCTCGACTTACAACATAAATGAGCCCAAAATTTCTGTTGCTAAGTGAGACAGTTGTTAAGTGAGTTTTGCCCCATTTTAAGACCTTTTCTTGCCACAATTGTTCAGTGAATCGCTGCAGTTGTGGAGTTACCGTGTTTCCCCGAAAACAAGACATCCCCCGAAAATAAGCCCTCCTCTGAAAATAAACCCTTCCCCAAAAATAAGCCCTCCCCCTGAAAATAAGCCCTCTCCGAAAATATTTAACCCCATGCGCAGCCGGTCCCTGCCATTTCCTCTGGTTAGGGTTAGGGAGACAGAGCTGGAAATCAGGTAAGACGGCAAGAAGAGTCCCGTCTTGCTCCACGCGCCCCAAAATAATAAGACCTCCCCAAAAATAAGGCCAAGCGCTTATTTCAGGGTTCAAAAAAATATAAGACAGGGTCTTATTTTCGGGGAAACATGGTAGTCTCACGGTCGTTAAACGAATCTGGCTTCCCCGTTGACTTTGCTTGTCAGAGGGTTGCAAAAGGGGATCACATGACCCTGGGACACTGCAATTATCATAAATATGAATCAGTTGCTGAGTGTCTGAATTTGGATCACGTGAGCATGGGGATGCTGCAATGGTTGTAAGTCTGAAAAATGATCATAAGTCATTTTTTTCAGAGCCGTTGCAACTTTGAACGATCACTAAACAAACTGTTTTAAGTCAAGGACTATCTGTAGCAATAGCAATAGCAATAGCACTTAGACTTATATACCGCTTCATAGTGCTTTACAGCCCTCTCTAAGCGGTTCACAGAGTCAGCATATTGCCCCCAACAATCTGGGTCCCCATTTTACCCACCTCAGAAGGATGGAAGGCTGAGTCAACCTTGAGCCGGTGAGATTTGAACCGCCGAACTGCAGCTAGCAGTCAGCTGAAGTAGCCTGCAGTGCTGCACTCTAACCACTGCGCCACCTCGGCTCATTTTGGTGGGGCACTGGAGGAAAGATGGGTCACAAAACGTAGGAATCAATAAGGAAAATTGACAGTTGTACTAAAATGGCTGTGGTGAGTCACTTTACTGCAGTTTGAGATCAGTACAAGAAGCATATCCTGAGCCATCTGTGAATCTAAATCTAGAGAAACCAGTAAATTACATTGGAGAGAAAATTAAAATACAGAAGGGACCTTGGAGGCCTTCTAGTCTTACCTCCTGCCCAAGGCAGGAGACCTTATACCATCCCATTCAAAAGGCTGTCCACTCTATTCTTGTACACCTTCAGCGATGGAGCACACACAACTCTTGGAGGCAAGCTATTCTATTGATTAATGTTCTCAGTGTCAGAAAACTTCTCCTTACTTCTAGGTTGGATCTCTCTTTAGGGACTAATCTTATGCTGCCTTTGAAGAATAAGCCAATCCCCTCTTCTCTATGACATCAAGAGCCGTGAGGGCGCAGTGTTTAGAATGCAGTATTGCAGGCTAACTCTGTCCACTGCCAAGAGTTTGATCCTGACCGGCTCAAAGTTAACTCAGCCTTCCATCCTTCTGAAGTTGGTAAAATGAGGATCCAGATTGTTGGGGGCAATACGCTGACTCTGTAAATTGCTGTAAAGTGTTATTGCTATCAAAAGCAATGTGATCACACTGCAGCCTGGGGCTGGGAATTATGGGCATGCTATGCAAACAGCTTGTTCTCTTGAAATCCCTTCCTCTCCACTCTCTCTGCTCTGTGGGGGTAGATAAAAAAAAAAGCAAGTGATTTCTATAGGTAATCCCTCCTTTCCCTGACTGTTCTCCCCTCCGGAAAGAAGATTGGAAAGTTTGGAGAAGAAGAGAATGCAACATTGCAATAGAGAGTCCAGTTTCTCTGCTCTGCAAGTGGGGGGGGGGGGAGAAATCACAGGTCAGGCACTGGATAATGTGAACTATGATTGTAATGGGGATCATGTGACTGAGGGGCAGTGGGAAGGTTGCAAATGGCTGTAAAGTTACTTTTTTCAGCACTGCCATAACTTTGAGCAGTCCCTGAACTGCACGTCTATAAAACAACCTGACTAGAACCCATGATTAAAACCCAAAAGGAACAATCTCTGTTTAGGCCAGGGGTCTGCAACCCGCGGCTCTGGAGCCGCATGTGGCTCTTTCATCCCTCTGCTGCGGCTCCCTGTCACTCAAAATATGCGCCACAACCGCCAATGTGTGACACCCGCCGGCACGTGATTTATTGAGCTTTTCGACCCATCTTTTTTTTTTTTTCAGAGTTCAAAATGTTTTTGTTGCATGCAGAAATAAAAATGTGTTTTCTCTGTAGCAGGTCATTGATTTCATAAATGCAACACACTATAGTTTTCTTATACATAGCATAAAGGTAAAAAATGATATATGCAGTGTTATCTTCATTTTAGATGTCAAAAGAGTTTTGTGGCTCCCGGTGTTTTCTTTTCTGTGGGAAACGGGTCCAAATGGCTCTTTGAGTGTTTAAGGTTGCCGACCCCTGGTTTAGGCTGTAAATGTGGTACTATCTAAAATTGCATAGTATGTGGTAACGTCTAAAACTTATAAAAATGTGATGATATCTAAAATGTGCGTAATGTGATCATATCTGAAGTTACATAAAACTTGGCAAGACCTAAAAAGCCTGTATGTAGCCGCAGGAAGTTGGTCTATCAAGGCCCAGAAATCTTACGTGGGACTCTCGTACCTTTGCCAACGTCACAAAGGTGCTTTTTTTTCAAGAGGCAACTGGACTTTCTGGTTTTTCTTTGAAGACGTTTCGCTTCTCATCCAAGAAGCTTCTTCACCTCTGACTGGATGGTGGGGAATGGAAGGATTTGTCCACCCCAAGTATAAAACACCCAGACAGAAAATGAGCAATGTGGTATATGCAGTACAATGCAGTGAAATATGTGCAGATCTGTACATTGGGGAAACAAAACAACCATTTCATAAACGCATAGCACAACATAGGAGAACAAACCCATCAGGACTAGATTCAGCAGTCCATCTGCATTATATGACACAGGTCACTCTTTTGAAGACAACAAAGTCCATATTTTGGACAGACAGGATCACTGGTTTGAAAGAGGGGTCAAAGAGGCCATCTATGTCAAAACTGAACTGCCCTCTCTCAACAGAGGGGGAGGGATGCGACATCATCTATCTCCAGTCTACAACACAGTCCTTTCAGCAGTTCCAAGAAAAACCAAAAAGTCCAGTTGTCTGTTAAAAAAAAAAAAAAAGGAAAAAAAGCACCTTTGGGACAACCATGACCTGGATGACTGAGAATCTCCATAGACATGTACCTTTGCCAAGCAAACCAAAGAGCCGGCTGACTCCCTTAGTCTCATCGCCTGAAGTAGCTGCTGCTGTTTGAGTTTCTTGGAGGAAATGACGGAGATGCAGGATGGTGGGGGGGCGATGCTCCCCTTGGTTCCTTTCTTCTCCTTTCCGCCTTCTGCTGGGTACTCGGAGACCTGGGTGGGCTTCTGAGAGGGGAGGGGAGTCGCTTCTACCTTCTCGCTCTGCCGAGCCCCATCTAGGGCACAGATAAAGGGGCTTTGAAAAGCTTCCAGGAAAAGAAAAGGTCAGGGTGCTCAAAATCCTCAGACATATAATTTTGCCACCCCAAAAGCCATGTTGAACTGAGATATGATCTATTTTCTTGCCTATGTTAAACAATGAACAAACCAGCCGTTGCTACTGGTTCGCGCGCGCGCGCCGTTTCTGTGCATGCGCAGAAGTGTCCCGGGCGGGGGGGGGGGGCAGAGCCTCCCGCTGCCACCGCTAGCGGTTCTAAGAACCAGGCCGAACCGGGAGCAACCCACCGCTGGAACAAACCCACAATGATAGCCAACCAATGGATTAGAGATTAACCCTCTAATAAAACATGATAACAGGGTCCCAATATTTGAGGGGCTCCTACAAAGACAAGGGGGTCAAACTATTTTCCAAAGCATCAGAAGGCAAGAAAAGAAACAATGGATGGAAACTAATCCAGGAGAGAAGCAACCTGGAATTAAGGAGAAACTTCCTAACAGTGAAAACAATTAACCAATGAAGCAACCTGCCTTCAGAAATTGTGGGTGCTTCATCACTGGAGGCTTTGAAGAAGAGACTGGACAGCTACTTGTCTGGAATGGTAGTCTCCTGCTTGAGCAAGGAGTTGGACTAGAAGACCTCCAAGATCCCTTCCAACTCTGTTATTCTGTTAACACAGATGCACTGCTAAGGAAACACCCCTGGGACTTCAAGCAGGAAGAAACAGATTTTTATTTCTTCTTCTTCTTGATCCCTTTTGTGCTTTCAAGTTTTAAATCCCTGAGGCTAACAAAGGAATCTTAGCACATTATCAAATGACAGTGGATATTTGCCTTTCAACTATGGGAGGCCCCTGCTTGACTGAACCTACCTGCTTCAACCTTCTTGTACTTTGTCTGAAATTCATGGAGAGGAACAGGTTTTGGCAGAATGGGTGGCTTCTCTAGAGTAATCCTAGCAGCACGTGGAATCAGTCCTCTTTCAATTAGATTTAGGATGCCTAGGAAGAGACAAGGCTTCACAGATTATTTCAAAGGCAATTATCTGGGAGTTGTAATATTTTTTATTTCCAAACAGGGTGCAGCTCAGAGAGGAGGCAAGAGCGAAGGCTGAACCAGAGAGAGCATTTCTGAAACAGCAGCTGGCGGGGGAGGAGACAATTAGGACAAGCCAGCAGAAGGTGACGTGATCCCGTCTTCCAGTAGAGGTAGTCCTCCACTTATGACCACAATTGAGCCTAAAATTTATGTGGCTAAGCGAGAAATTGGTTAAGTGAGTTTTGCCCCTTTTTTACAACTTTTCTTGCCGCATTTGTTAAGTGAATCTCTGCAGCGGTTAAATTATAACATGACGGTTAAGTGAATCTGGCTTCCCCATTGACTTTGCTTGTCAGAAGGTCGCAAAAGGGGATGACGTGACCCCGGGACACTGCTACTCTCATAACTATGAACCAGTTGTCAAGCATCCGAATGTAAATCACGTGACCATGGGGATGCTGCAACGCTCGTAAGTCTGAAAAATGGTCATAAGTCACTTTCTTCAGTGCAATTGTAACTTCGAACAGTCACTAAGCGAACTGTTGTAAGTCGAGGACTGCCTGTACGTGAGGGGTTGTCACAGAGAAGAAGGGGTCAGCCTCTTCTCCAAAGCACCAAAGGGCAGGACGAGAAGTAATGGGTGGAAGATCATCAGAGGGAGATCCAACCTGGAAATACAGGGAGCCCTTGACCTACAATAGCAACAGCAATAACACTTAGACTTATACCGCTTTACAGTGCTTTACAGCCCTCTCTAAGCACTTTACAGAGTCAGCCAACAATCTGGGTCCTCATTTTACCCACCTCGGAAGGATGGAAGGCCAAGTCAACCTTGAGCCTGGTGAGATTCGAACTGCCAAATTGCAGGCAGCCAGCAGTCAACAGAAGTAGCCTGCAGTACTGCACTCTAACCACTGCGCCACCGCGGCTCATAATCATTTGCTTAGTGACCATTCAAAGTTACAACAGCACGGAAAAAAGTGATTTATGACTGTTTTTCACACTTATGACCGATGCAGCATCCCCATAGTTATGTGATCAAAATTCAGACACTGAGCAACTGACTCCTATTTATGACTGTTGCAGTGTCCCGGGGTCATATGGTCCCCTTTTGCGACCGTCTGACAAGCAAAATCAATGGGGAAGCCAGATTCACTTAACAACGGTGCTACTAGCAATAGCAATAGCAATAGCACTAGCAATAGCACTTAGACTTATATACCGCTTCACAGTGCTTTCCAGCCCTCTCTAAGCGGTTTACAGAGTCAGCCTATTGCCCCCAACAATCTGGGTCCTCGTTTTATTGACCTCGGAAGGATGGAAGGCTGAGTCAACCTTGAGCCTGGTGAGATTCGATCTGCCAAACTGCTGGCAGCCGGTAATCAGCAGAAGTAGCCTGCAGTACTGCACTCTAACCACTGCGCCACCGCGGCTCAATTTACTAACTTAACATCTGCAATGATTCACTTAACAACTGTGGCAAGAAAGGTTGTAAAATGGGGCAAAGCTCACTTAACAAATGTCTCACTTAGCAAACAGAAAATATGGGTTCAATTATGGTTATAAGTTAAGGACTACCTATACCTATGAGGAGAAATTTATTTATTACTTAATTCTTCATATAATAACTGCAGCACGGATAGTCTATGCTCAAAATTAGAAAAATCAAATTATACCAAAAGAAGAAGAAGTGATAAGGAAACTTTTGGATTGTGCGGAGATGGACAAATTAACAAAAGAGATAAAACAAAAAGAAGAAACGGAATATTAATTGGTGTGGAATAAATGGTATGAATGGCTAGAAGATAGGAATAAAGAGTAAGAAGATAAATAAATAGTGACGAGTAGGAATGTATGCAGAATATGATAACGATATAAATAAAAAATGTAATATGTAAGAAGGAGAATAAGAAAATATAAAGAAATAAGGGAATTGTATATATGTATATATAAATAAGAAGGGGGAGAAGATGAAAAATATGGATCACTGATACGGAATTGTTGCAAGATGGTAAATTAGTTTGTGTGTGTGGTTTTTTTTTTTTTGTTCTCTATGTGTAATTTTCTTTTTTATATATATGTATATGTTTCAATGTTGTACGTGTGTTTGTTTTTTTAAAGTTAAAAACAATAAATATATTTTTTTAAAAAGAGGAGAAATTTCCTGACAGTGGGAACAATTAACCAGGGGAACGGCTTGACTCCAGAAGTTGTGGGTGCTCCATCTCTGGAGGCTTTTAAGAAGGGACTGGACAGCCACTTGTCCAGGATGGAATAGGGTCTCCTGCTTGAGCAGGGGGTTGGATAGAAGACCTCCAAGGTTCCTTCCAACCCTGTTATTCTATCTTCTATGTACAGCTAGTGGCTGGTTGTTGGTCAGGGCCAACAATCTCCCTGGCCAATATGTTCTATTTGCAGAGGCAAAGACAGCGAATGGGCCCAGCAGAATGAAGTGGCCATGACTGACCTTTCCCTGCATCCTTCTCAGAAATAGGCACGGCAGGGCGAATGTTCAAATAGGAGGCTGGTGGAGCTACGGAAAGGTTGTTGACTGTCACACCTTTGGCAATCTTCTGCGTCGGTACCTAAATAAAGAGAAAAAACAATTCCCCTTTCAGCTGCTAACCTGTTGATTGTATGGGCCACTTGTGTCTAGGAGGCAACAAAATGTTTTGAGGCAACAAAATATGATTTGATACTAACCACCCAAAAATTGGTACAGGCTCAGGTTTCATGGTTTAGGAGTGTGGAATATACTATGGGGTTCTATCAGCAATTCGGGTAATTTAGAAGATAATGAATAGTTTAGGAAACCCATTATGTAATAGTCAATTTTTTTAAAAAAGTCATCTTTGCCAGTTAGTTAGGGGTGTTGGTCTTGATTCTAGCAGGCAACATGATAGCAGTGTTCCAATATTTGAGGGGCTGCCACAAAGAAGAGGGGGTCAACCTATTCTCCAAAGCACCAGAGGGCAAGAGAAGAAACAATGGATGGAAAGTAATCAAGGAAAGAAGCAACCTAGAACCAAGGAGAAATTTCCTAACAGTGAGAACAATTAACCAGTGGAACAGCTTGCCTTCAGAAGTTGTGGGTGCTTCATCTCTGGAGGTTTTTAAGAAGGCTGGACAGCCACTTGTCTGAAATGGTATAGTATAGGATCTCCTGCTTGAGCAGGGGGTTGGACTAGAAGACCTCCAAGGTCCCTTCCAACTCTGTTATTTTGTTAAATTTGAATAGTTCTGCCTTTGCTTTATTATCGGTTAGCTGTTTGGCCTCTTCACTGAGAAACTGGAATAATGATTATCTTTTTTAAAAAACATTTATTTTGGACTTACCCCAAAAAGGCCCTTTTGGTTACACACCTTTGCTAAGCTTACTATTGTAACACCTGCCTAATACATAACCCGAGAGACCAGTATCCCTCAAGAGGAAGCTGAAATAAATACCAGGCCATGCCTACTTTCTGGTTCCAAAAATAAACGGACAGTGAACTGACGATCCAAAGGCATATCTTTCAAGTCCATCCTAACACGATGTTGGTCATCATGGGCATGGTTCTAGATTTCTTCCAGAAAGGAATGCCTGCAAGAAACCATCTGTTTTGGAGCTGGCTGACCACACGGAGTGCTTCAGAGGCCTCTACCAAAAATGAAGAGCTGGAAAAAATCAGACATCCTGCTCACAGGATAAACACTGCTGTAGCGCTGAAGCAAATGACTCATTTCCAGGCAATGAATTGGACATGTCTAATATCATGAAAACATTTTGGTGGAGAGAAACATTACATCAGAACACAATTTTCAAAGGTTAGAACAGAGATCTTAATTTGGGCTGCCGGCAAACATTTACTCTGCATAATATGCCTGAAATGTGCTGCAGAAGTATTTTCTCTTTATCTCAAGCAATTCTCTGTATAATTAACTTGAGGCATGAGACAAAAGAATTCTATTAGTCCTTTTGAAGCGCATTTCTCTTGTGGATAAAAATGTCCCACTCAATATGGTTATTTTTCTATGGTTCAATTTAAAACAAACAGTTGTTGTTTTTTTTAAAAAAAAGGGTTTCTCCCCCCTCCCCATTTTCATTGTTTTCCTTTTGTTAGGAACAAAACAGGACTGAGGCAAAACAACTTTAGGAGGTGAAGGAGGCGGCCAAGCAGACTGCAGAACAGAAAATGGACACCGGATGTGCCCACATCAGAGACCGTTTCATTGTCCACATTCGACGTTCACAGCTGAGCAACTCACCAACAAGTTTTCTGTAGAACCAGATTGATTCTGAGGATGGAAGAGAAGCAGAACATTTGGCTCCAGATGCAAGGCTGTTTCAGTTACTACTCTTTAGCGACACTGATAAATTAGTTGGATGATGGCTTCATATTACTAGTGGCCCGTGGAAATGATTCTGCAAAATTATGGACACATGGAAAATATATCGCCCCTGCCAGAAAGCAAGCCAACAAAAACAAAAACCCTTCCCCATCTGTGATGAAACCCTTCAACTATTTTATGTTTTTTTTAAGAGAGGGGAAAAAAAGACACTTAATTTTGTCACTTCATGTGAAAAGATTTTTAATTGTGGGCACCGAAGCTATTCAATACAAAAGGAATGCAAAATATGAATATACAGAAGCATTTAATATAGACTTAGCCACTTAAGAAACTATTTCCACTTTTCTCCATCTGCTGACTTAAGCATCTGGTAGCTTCCCAAGATACTTAGCAGTCCACATAAATTATCAGTTTCTTCCAAATCACCATACAGCAGGCTAATATTAGTGGGAGAGCCATATTAGTCTACCACAGCCAAAAATCAGGAGTTCAATACAGGCAGCTCTCGTGTAGCGACTGCCTTGTTTAGCGACCATTTGCAGCAACAACAGTGATGAAAAAGTAACTCTGCGACCAATCCTCGCATTTATGACCCTTGCAGGTCTGTAAAGCAAAGGAAATCTGAAGTCAGATCGTAAACACGGTGGGGGTTCCACTTAGCGACTGCCTCATTTAATGATTAAGTTGCTGGTCACTACATGAGGACTATCTGTAGGGCTTTTTCAAATAATGAATGTTATTAATAGGGATACACATTGCATATGCCAGGGGTCTCCAACCTTGGCAACTTTAAGACTGGTGGACTTCAACTCCCAGAATTCCTCAGCCAGCAACTGGCTGAGGAATTCTGGGAGTTGAAATCCACCAGTCTTAAAGTTGCCAAGGTTGGAGATCCCTGGCATATCCAGAGCATTGCATGCCGAAACAACTAGACACAAAGACAGGTTTTCCCCCGTGCCATCACTCCGCTGAACACTTAATTCCCTTAGCACTGTCTCATTCTCATCTCTTCTTAACTTCTCATCTTTCCTACTATCTTCTATTGGTTTATGATTTATCAATTGTTGTTTGTAACTTAATGATTGTAACTAGGATTTATGATCTGTAACTATGATGAATGATTGTAACTAGGATTTATGATCTATTACTTGCTGTTTATATGTACACTGTGAGCTTATACAACTGAGACAAATTCCTTGTGTTTCTGATCACACTTGGCCAATAAAGAATTCCGTTCCGTTCCATGTTTTTGTATACCGCTCATTACATCAAATGTATGGAGAGGCTAAACTATTATTTGTTTTAAATTGGATGGAGGTGGAGAAGGGAGAAAAACCCAGGTATCTATTTTGCCTCTACATTTACACCAACAGCACCGGTCACAGTCAGAGGCCTCGACCCACCAGATTAGAGGTCCTTGCACAGCTCTTTCTCTAATGTGACCCCTGCCACGATGATCTGCCAGCAACGCCCCTTTGGATCCCATGCAGGACAAACATGGCAGATTGTATGCAAAAGAGTTAACGGACACAAATCTCGCACAAAGGCTCAAAACTAGGACAAAGTAGTATCCGAGCATTTTAATTTCCCAAGACGCTCCATTACAGATTTCAAAGTAGCTCTTTTGGAACAAAGAAATTTTACAAGCACAATTGAGCTGGGGAGACGGCTGAACTTACATACATCAAATGGTTTCAGGCCACCTCAACAAACACAACGGGCTTTCAGCACATTACAATTGCCAATTGAAAAGACACTTGCAATTTCTCTCTCAGGTAGCCTGCATCTGCATCTCTCCCCCACCCACCCCCACCCCAGCCTCAGCCCAATTTAAATCCGACATCAGCCTACCTACTCTGCGCATCTGATGAAGTAACCATGGCTGGCGAAAGCCTACGATTTCCCATTAAATTTGTCAGCCCGCAAAGCTGCTGCCGGCCTCCCGCTGATTAGTGAAGAGAGATTGAAAAGTTGGCTCAAGGCTGCCTAGACTTTTCAGCAAGAAACTTTGCAGCTCCTTCCATTAACCATCCAACGGTCCAAAGCCCCAAACCTCCCACTTTGAACTCAAAGCCTAGACTCTTAGGGAAGCCTTTCTAATCAAAAGGCCTCTGGTAGGTTGTCCTTCCAGCCGACCTGTCTCAAATTACCGCACCAGGTGGGTGGCCAAGAAGAGATGCGAAAGGCAGAACAGAAGCAGCACGGAAGGAAGGGAGCCGGATAATAGCTGGCTCAAACTGCTGTGCATTTTACTTGTGGGCAAAAGGCCAAGCCAGTGCCGAGCAGGATTGGACGGCCAGGCTTATTGGAATTCCGGGCTGGGCCTCCCTCCTTGTCCAGCGACAGCTGTAAAGCAGTAGCCCATAGCATCTCAATCAGGCATGGAGTTCCATCGAAGAATGCTGATACGGGCGGCGGCGGCAGCCTCGGCTTCCCTCCACCTTGCCGAGTGACAGTCAATCTTGGATTCCAGATGACAAGGACTGGATGCAAAATGTAAAACAAATGGTGACCTTTCCAAAGATTAATTTGTTTACCAACAAAAAAAACAAAAAAAAAAAAACCGCTCTCCGTTTGTCATCTGGGATAGAGGTGACCTTCACATTCCCGTTTCTAGGTGGAGAAGACGACGTACGCAGTCATCTGCTCACTTAACCCGATCTCACCAATTATGACTTCTCTTAGATTTTGGGGGAAAAGGAGAGTTTATTAATTTGCCGTTGTCTTCTGTTACACTTGTTATAAATGCAGCGACCGTGCTGCAAATTACCGCAGTGGAACATCAATTTGTTTAACTCTGATTCCACTCCGGATGCCAAGATTGGGGCTTTTATTCCTTTTCTTGTAATTGAAACCATAGGCAGAAGCTTCTCTCTATCTTCCCCCCACCCTCTCCAAGATCTTACACCTTCTTCTTGTCCATCCCGCAGCACATCTGAAAAGAAAACCATGGTTTTTACTACTACTACAAAATCATTTCCAGAACCAATGGCTGCCCCTTTCCTATGCAGAGGCAATGCAGATACAAGCAGGGCAGAGTCCAGACGCAGAGAAATGCCTACAGCAAGGGGTCTCCAACCTTGGCAACTTTAAGACTTGTGGACTTCAACTTTGCAAAGCTGGCTGAGGAACTCTGGGAGTTGAAGTCCACAAGTCTTAAAGTTACCAAGGTTGGAAATCCCTGGCCTACAGCTTCACAGAGGACGAGCGCAAGAGAACGAATGAGGGGAGGAACTTAGTAAAACGGGCAGCAGGACACGGCAACTCGTAAAAACCTGGGATGGCAAAGGCATTAAATTCTCCCTCATGAATAAATGAAAAGGAACCAAGTTTGTCTTGCATTATTTATTTATTTATTGGAAGGCGGAGACCCAAGCACCCAAGCTACGCAACAATTCTGTGAACATGAAAATGACGGAGAGCTCCTTTGAGGTCACTGCAATTATGGAGACTTATTTTTGTGGCCGTTTCATTTTTGCTCTTTGACAGAGGTGAGCGACTCGGAAATTGCCGGAGGAGAGAGCGGTAAAGAGGCCTGCAGCTAATCGGCCACTCTTAAGAAGCACACAATTAAAATAATTCGCATGCTATTTTAATTAACACAGCTAATCTGCATATTTAAGCAAATGTAATTAACAGAATTTTGTGTATTCACAAACACCAATCTATACGTCTAATTATGTGCAATTAACATACTTTGCATTCAAGTTTAATTAATAGTGTTAATTTGTATATTTTCATTGCCTGCAATTAACATAATTCAATATTTTCACAAGCACTGCTAAGTTATATATTGCAGTGATATATTGATATATGTTATAGCAATGTCATTGATATAATTTGTAGAAAATTCTTTAAGTAACAGTAATATTCTTGACTAGATTTTTAAAAAAGAGAATCAAATGGCTGATACATTCAGGTTGCTTCAACACAGCTGGAAGTTCTCCTTTGTCCTATTATTTATTTCAAACATTTTCAACATGTGCTGTGAGGCTGCTTCTGGAAGACCAGATCTGAGCTAGCAAGCTGGAATGAAGGCACGGCCAGAGTATTGCCAAATCTGAGATAAGCAGCAGTTCTTTATGGGGAATTCTGTCTCTTGAGGTTCAGATTCACAGTTGAGGATCATCACTTCTGGATCAGGTGCTCTTCCAACTGCGCAAGGGCCTGCTAAGGCCCAGGTGGGCCTGGATACATGTGCTCTCTCTCCTGGAAAAGGTATCTTTAGCCAAAGCGAGTATATTAATTACGAATGAAGGCGAATTTACGTGTCCCAGGATCCAATCCAATGCTGCAGGATCCAATCTGGGTCGGTCATCGGGACCAGAGATTTTGTCTTCCGAGCTTTCGGACTCGTGCTGGAGCCCATTTTCAGGGAACTTCTCTCTAGCAGAGTGTGTGCTTTGGGCTGTTCTGTGTGTGGCATTTATGTATGGTGCCTGTTGTATGTGGTTTTTTTAGATATTGATTGGGGTGTTGATGGTTGGCTATTACGTCGTGGGCTGTCATTTGCCTGTGCTGCCAAGCCCTCACCTTCTGATAAGCTGGTAGCAAATCGGCACTTCTGTTGACTGACGAGGGGCCCGTTTCCCAGGCATCCATCACTTCCCTGGCTGTTTTTGTGCCTGCTCGACCAACAATCTTAGTAGCTGCAAAATTGAATGTATGTCTTGTTCATTGCAGTGTGAGGCTACCAATGAGTTCGGGTCTCCTCGTCTGATCGCTCACTTGGCAGCACAAGCAGCCAACAAGCAAGTGAAGATGTGCGTTTATGGGTGGTTTGTCACAGATATCAGAACTTTTCATTCTTCACCTCAAATGCTCAGTTGTCTAACTTAATGCGCTGGTACATTCAACAGCCAGGTACCAGGAGGATTTGAACTAAAAAGAGATCAAGCGATGTAGACGCATGTGTGAACTATTCAACAATGTTTTTCTTGGCACAAAATAGCTTGGTGCTGAATTTCCTAAAACAGCATATTGTGGGACCTAGGTGTTTTGCCCAAGAGAGTGGCTGAGGGGTCAACCTATTTTCCAAAACACCAGAAGGCAGGACAAGAAATAATGGATGAAAACTAATCAAGGAGAGGAGCAACCTAGAACTAAGGAGAAATTTTCCTAACTGTGAGGACAATTAACCAGTGGAACAGCTTGCCTCCAGAAACTGTGGGTGCTCCATCATTGGAGGGTTTTAAGAAGAGACTGGACAGCCAAGTATAGGGTTTCCTGCTCAAGCAGGGGGTTGGACTAGAAGACCTCCAAGGTCATTTCCAACTGTTATTCAGAGGCTCAACTGTTCTGAAGAAAAATCAGAAGCGAGAAACAAAACAATGAAAATACTTTTTTGATTACTTACACATGCTGTTTTCCTCTGATTAACCAATGGCAAACTGACCCCATAGTTCTGATTTACAATGCTTCGGTGGTATATGTGTTTTGGGTCACACAGAATCTTCATCATCATGGAAAGCTTGTGCTGTAAAGAAACACAATGCAGCCTGTCTACAACAACAACAACAACAATGCTGGAAGTTTTGTCTAGTACTATTTACAGTGGTACCTTGGTATTTAACTGCTTTGAAAGTCATCGACTTTGGTATGCAATGCATTTCGATGCGAGAATTTTGTCCTGGTACTCATCGTTTGTTTGGTACTCAACGCACAAGCTAGAACTTGTCGTTGTCGGCTGCCTTGTGACTCACTACATTATTCCTTTTGGGAAAAGGTTGGAACTCATCGTTTTTGGTACTCATCGCATCTCCCAGAGCCAATTAACGATGAGTGCCGAGGTACCACTATATTAATTAAATTTATATGCCGTCCATCTCGCTATCCACACTATCCATACCAGCCTTGGGTCAGACCTGCCTCAGCTTGGACTCCTAAGCAGAAACAATCCTAGGCTCCCTTTTGTTGCAAAAGGAATAGTTTTATTAGAAGTCAAGTGAATTGCAGTAAAGCAAAGCCATAACTGAAATTCGTCCCAAAATTTCCCGGTTAACTTTTCCCATCCAGTTCCTCCGCTCCCTTGGCCCCTTATTGTCCAACTATACTTGAGTAAATGGTTTTTGCAGCGGTCTTGCATTCTTCTGGCAGGGCAACAACCTTGAAGACTTTTGAGTGTCTCCGAGAGGCAGGCCTCTTTCCACCAACTTCATCAGTTTCGCTTCACCCCACCTGTCCGGCTCCCTCCCCCCATAGTTCATGGCAGGTTGGCAGCTCTGATACCTTGTTAGCATCCTTAGGTGATGCCTTCCTGGGTCAGCTGGAGGAGCACAGTCTATACGGGCAGCAATGCAAGTGGCAAACCATTTCATAATGGAGACAAAGCAAGCTCTTTTCTGTCTGCTACCGGTATGAAAAGCCCATTTCCCTCTAAATGGGAGGGGGCAGCTTGCATGATTCCCCTAACCGAATGCCTCTCTGCCCTGCATCTATCCTCCTCATTTCCCAAGGGACTAACGGTCCCAGTGGTTCTCTTCAGATGCCTCTGGATGGCTAGGCTGGATGCTTCAAGTCCTTCATGCTCTTAATGTGGGCAGAAGAGAAGCCCACTTCTGCGACTGAGGCCAAGAAGCTTTGCAGCTCTGCTGCTCTGTCTGAAGGTGACCCTGTCTGTTGGACTGCAGGCCTGGCCTGGGCACCCTTGTTCAAGGACCCATGGAAGCACAGCCTGAGGTTACCGATCTCAGCTGAAGATACTCCAGAATCCAGTGGATACCCAAGGCGATTACAGGTAGCCCTTGGCTTAGTGACCGTTCAAAGTTACAAAACTCACTTCACAAAAGTCTCACTTAGCAACCTGAATGTGGTGCTCAATTGTGGTCGTACGTCGAGGACTACCTGTATATGTGCAGACTGCAGGGGTTGGTGCGCGTCGCAAATTGCCTGTAATAAGCTTGCCTTGTGCGACTTTGTGGGTGAGCGAGAATGTTCCCTTTTTTAAATAAAACACTAAGGTTGACATGGCCAATGCTGCTGCAGCAGCCAGAAAACCCTCCTCTACGGGGGAGACTGTTCCCCCCCCCCACTTACAATATTCCCTTAGAAACAGGACCTTGTGGACCACAAATCAACGACGCCATCGCTCCAAGACAGCTCATGAAGCACCGTAAATAACTCTAGCAAACTGAGGCCGGCGCCTGTCCCGTTATTTTACCTTCACCCCACATGATCTTATCCACTGTGGTTTTTTTCACCCCTTACGGTCGCATTTGTCATCCAAATTTAACATGGCTGTTATTTCTAGTTACTTCTAGCTGGAATTGGAAAACCACCAATAACTGTCTGTTTTCCCCCTTCAAATTCTGGTTAGTTCTTCCTAGAGATGGCAACTGCTCTGGGTTCAATGACCGTGGCTTAGGAGCCAGGCGAGATGGCCTGCAAGTTCATAGCAGGGGCCAAACCACCAGGCACAACCCTGTCATTCAGGATGCTGCTTATAAGCGCTATGTGCTTGGACCTCAAAGCCTTGTTAGAGATCCCACACACCCACTTCACAGTCTGTTTCTGTGGCTCCCCTCTGGGAGGAGGTTTCGAAGTATCTACAGCAGGACTACCAGATTCTGGAACAGCTTTGTTCCCTAGGCCATCCACCTGGCAAACTCGCAAGATTCGTTTCTCTCGTTACATCCGAACTAGACTGTGCTGTTTCTCCGTGTCATATAATATATGTGGGTATGTGCATAATTTTGTATTTACTCATTTATTTAGTCATGTTTATGTAGTGAGCCGAGGTGGCGCAGTGGTTAGAATGCAGTACTGTAGGGCTAACTCACTGCTCACTCCAGTAGTTCGATACTGACCGGCTCAAGGTTGACTCAGCCTTCCATCCTTCCGAGGTGGGTAAAATGAGGACCCAGATTGTTGGGGGCAATATGCTGACTCTGTAAACTGCTTAGAGAGGGCTGTAAAGCACTGTGAAGTGGTATATAAGTCTAAGTGCTATTGCTAGTGTACATTCGAGGTAGAGACCCTTTGAGAGCTGCATGCAACGAAATTCCATTTTAATGCAGGGGTGTCAAACTGGATTTCTTTGAGGGCTGGATAAGCATTGTAGTTCTCCTCCTAGACGGCCTCCTGCAGCAGTCTGCCAGCCAAAACGGGGCGCGGGGAGGCCCATGCACCAGAGTCACTGTGGGCCGGTCCTTTGCTATTTCCAGGCTGGCCCCGCAGGCCAGATTTAAGCACCCGCCGTGGGCCTTGAGTTTGACACCCCTGTTTTAATGTATGCCGATTAGTGTACATTCAAAGTGACAATGAATAGCAATAGCACTTAGACTTATATACCGCTTTACAGTGCTTTACAGCCCTCTCTAAGTGGTTCACAGAGTCAGCGTATTGCCCCCAACAACCTGGGTCCTCATTTTACCCACCTCAGAAGGATGGAAGGCTAAGTCAACCCTGAGCCGGTGAGATTTGAACCGCCAAACTGCAGCTAGCAGTCAGCAGAAGTAGCCTGCAGTGCTGCACTCTAACCACTGCGCCACCTCGGCTCATTCAAAGTTATTCTAAGTCTAAGGTTCCTTTCCTCTGGCTCTTGGGGTTGCAGGCTTTGGCCTTTTCCCTCCTTCTCTCATGCACCCTCCACATTCCAGTTCTATATACAGGTGGTCCTCGACTTGTGACCCCGATTGAGCCTAAAATTTCCAAGACAAGACAGTTGTTGTGGGTTTGCCCCCTTTTACGACTGTTCTTGCCACAGTGGTTAAGTGAACCATTTGGTCATGAAGCAGATCTGGCTTCCCCCGTTGACTCTGTCAGGGAAGGTCACAAATGGGGATCACAAGACTCTGGGACGGTGCGACCGTCATAAATACAGGTCAGTCGACAAGTAATTTTGACCATGTGACCCTGGGGATGCTGCAAGGGTGGTCAGTGTAAAAATGGTCATAAGTCAGGTTTTTCAGTGATGCTTTAACTTTGAATAGTCACTAAACGAATGGCTGCAAGTCGTGGACTACCTATACAGGTAGTCCTCGACTTACGGCCACAATTGAGCCCAACATTTCTGTTGTTAAGTGAAACATTTGTGAAGTGAGTTTTGCCCCATTTTACGACCTTTCTTGCCCCAATTGTTAAGTGAATCATTGCAGTTGATAAGTTAGTAAGACAGTTGTTAAATGAATCTGGCTTCCCCGTTGACTTTGCTTGTCAGAAGGTCTGCAAAAGGGGGTCACTGAACCTTGGAACACTGCAACCGTCATAAATATGAGTCAGCTGCCAAACATTTGAATTTTGAACACATGACCCTGGGGATGCTGCAACGGTCGTAAGTGTGAAAAATGGTCATACATCACTTTTTTCAGTGCCGTTGTAACTTTGAATGGTCACTAAATGAACTGTTGTAAGTCGAGGACTACCTATATTCCAGCTGCATGGTATTCCCTGTTTCCTCTCCATAACCACTCTCAGGACTCCCTGCGAGCTCCTAAAAAAGTGGCGATTGCGAATGAAAACCTCCCAGTGCCAAGAGTGTTATACAAATATTGGGAATGGCAACTTGGTCACTAAATGAAGCAGTCACTAAGTGAAAAATCATAGTTTTATGACTTTGCTTCAGCTTTCCTTTGGTTTACAGACCTGCAAAGTTTGTAAATGTGAGGATTGGCCGCAAAGTTACTTTTCCATCACCACTGCAGCTGAATGAGGCAGTCTTTCAGCTACAATGAGGCAGTCACTAAATGAGGACTACGTGAAACACTTATAAATGTTAAACAATATATTTTGCCTTACATTTCTTGTACACTAACTGTATTTTATTATCACATTTTGCACACTGCTTAGAATTACCTAGACTGGAACAGTTTATAAATTCCAGAAGGAAGCAAAGCAAAGCATCATCAGAAGGTATGACAAGAAGCAATGGGTGGAAACTCATCAAGGAGAGATCCAACTTAGAACTAAGGAAAAATTTCGTGACAGTGAAAACAATTAACCTGTGGAACGACTTGCCTTCAGAAGTTGTGGGTGTTCCATCACTGGAGGCTTTTAAGAAGAGACTGGACAGCCACCAGTCTGGAATGGTATAGGGTCTCCTGCTTGAGCCAGGGGTTGGACTAGAAGACCTCCAAGGTCCCTTTCCAGTCCTGTGATTCTGTATAAAGCATTCTAACTCTCTGGAATCCCAGCAGACTTCCTTGTCCCAGCAATCACAGCTACAATTAGAACTCCCCATGCTAGAAAGTCAACAAAACTATTCTTCAACAGCGAATGGCAGCTTGTGGTGAGGGAGGAAAGGAGAAATCAATAGGAACAAGGTGCAGTTCTCCATCCTTTATCCCACCTTTCACTTAATTCTGGACTCTCCAGTGTATGCCGCAGGTTTAGCAAAATTCTGCTTTCATCAGCAACGGAAAACAGTCCCGCCAAACCCACTGGAGACCGCTGCTAAAAATTCTGGGCTTTAACATTCTTTTTAAGAACTCACTCAAAGTGAATGAACCAAAACGGGTCCCTCCAATTCGTTCTTAGCTTACTGAGGTCACACACATAAAAAATTTCACTTGGGAAGTAATTGAAAAATCAGATTTTGTTCCTTTTTGGCTTGCCCAAATGTTTTTCCTGCCAGTGAGTTCTGCCATCACACCAAGGATGTGATATAGAGCTATGCCAGGCTCACACGACTGAGTTGTTACCTTCCATGTAACCGAGTGGTTGATTAATAAAAGTGTATAGAACCTGCCTGTGCGAATTTATCCGTTGTTGGGCAAATTATTTTGGACATGAAATATTATTATTAGTGGCAGGCCAAAAATGAACAACAGGCAACACATCCATAATCTCTTAAGAAATGGGAATTCAGATTCTAAAGGGAGTGACATCTCGGATATTATCCGGATGCAACAGATCCAGGTATTTTGATCGCCATAAGGACTGAGAAAGGATTTACTTACAGGAAGAGAAAACGTTTTTAAATAAGCTCATATGTACTTATTATATTAATATATATAATGCTTTCGTTTTAAAAGTAGAAGCTTCAGGAGTTAACATACAAGGTACAAATTATCTCAATGTGGAAGAGATGATGTTCGTGAAGAATGTGTGATTTCATTGACCATTAAACAGATTAAATAGAGTTGGAAGGGACCTTGAAGATCATCTAGTCCAAACCCCCCCCGCCCAAGCAGGAGACCCTACACCATTTCTGACAGATGGCAGTCCAGTCTCTTCTTCAAAGCTTCCAGTGATGAAGCTCCCACAACTTCCTTCTGCCAAAGGACAGGCAGCAAAACATTTGGGCCTCCTTGACAGGATGAAGACAATCTCTCCTCGTAGTTTTCTTGGAAAGATTACTTTGGAAATGACCCCAGGTTTGTTCCTCAGCTGGCAGGTAAAGAACAAACATGGCTGCCCCTTCTTAAAACTGGGCAGAATTTGTGGCAGGTCGTCTCTAGCTCGCCTGGTCTCAAAATACTTCACACCAAAGTTCCAGTTCTAACAAGGTTCTGCGAAAGAATGTAGATCTTCACAAATGGGCCTCAGTGAAACTTTTTCAAGTTGGGAAATGTTTCATTTGTCTTCTCACAGATTTCCAATCTGTCCTGTGCTCAGAAGCTCAGGACAGGCAAGAGGCCTCTATCTCTCAGCTGGATTTCCTTGATTTACAACCATTCATTTAGTGACTGTTCGAAGTTACACTGAAAAAAGTGACTTAGGACCCGTTTTCACACTTACGACCATTGCAGCAATCCCATGGTTACGTGATCAAAATTCAGATAGCATTAGCAACAGCACATAGACTTATATACCGCTTTACAGTGCTTTACAACCCTCTCTAGGCGGTTTACAGAGTCAGCCTCTTGCCCCCAACAATCTGGCTCCTCATTTTACCCACCTCGGAAGGATGGAAGGCTGAGTCAACCTTGAGCCTGGTGGGATTTGAACTGCCAAATTGCAGGCAGGCAGCAGGCAGCAGACGTAGCCTGCAGTACTGCACTCTAACCACTGCGCCACCATGGCTCATCTTGGCAACTGACTCATATTTATGACGGTTGCAGTGTCCAGAGGCCATGTGATCACCTTTTGCGACAAGCAAAGTCAGGCTGTTGGTTTGAGCTCCGAGCTTGGAAATTTGGTGGCAAACGTTTCGCCACTATTTGAGGAGACATCGTCAGTGCGCTTTGAATTGTGCTCGTCTGTCAGAAGACTGGTCTTTAAATACCTTTTTATGAGATGCAAATTAGTCTGAATGTTGTTTGTTCAGACATTTCTGAGTCATGGTCTGATTTCAGACTGTTTGATTGGCTGGCTGTTGTTGCTGAGCGACAGTCTTTGGTTTTTAAGTACTGTCTGTGTGATGCAGATTAGCATTAGATTTGTTTATCTCAGCTTAACTACCAACCCCAGCTACTAATATTCAAACACATTTCAACAAGCAAAGTCAATGGGAAAGCCAGATTCACTTAAGAACCGGGTTACTAACAACTGCAGTGATTCACTTAACAACTGTGCAAGAGATGTCATCAAATGGGCCAAAACTCACTTAACAACTGTCTTGCTTAGCAACAGAAATTTTGGCTCAATTGTTGAGGGCTACCTGTAATAATAAAGAATATTCTCAACGAACCAAAGATCACAGGTGGCTACACAAGCTTCCATTTTCTTTCCTAAGGTTAGTAACTAGACCCCCTCATAGGTCAGCAACACATATAGAATCATAGACTCAGAGGGCTAGAAGGGACCTTGGAGGTATTGGTCCATATGCCCTGAGGGGAACCTGGGTGGGCCCATTGCTGCTCCTTCCCCTCTTGAACTCAACTGCCATTCTGGAGTGGGCAGATCATCCTTTATGGAGGCCCTGCATGCTTTTCAGCCCAACACCATCAGTTGCACTGTCTTCAGCCATGCTTGTATCTTCTGCTAATGCTGCTCCCCACGCTGAGACTGATGGGCTTATGTAGCCTTAGTGTCAAAGAAAACACTCTAGTCATTGACGTCTATAAAATGAAACTCAAAATTTCTAGTCATACGAGTACTGAAGAGTAAGATTGTGATAGTGACAAATATCTGAAGCTCGGATGTAGGATGAGGGTGGAGGTTCATTCTCTGAGCTTGTGGGTTGTTTTCCAAATGCTTCGTTACCAGGCTAGGTAACATCTTCAGCAGAGCTTAGGGCATGTCAGTGTCTGTTTATAAGGGCTTCGTCTAGTCAGTAGGGAAGTCACATCAGGTGAGGGTCTTGTGATGGGTCGTGATCAGGGGTGGGTTCTAACTTACCTCGCTGTCGGTTTGCTTCCTCCCGCGCCGCGTGGCCGCAGTGCTGAAAAATCCGAAAAATCCCCCCCCCTCAAAAAAGATGGCGACGCATGCGCAGTGCTGGAAACTCGGCTTCTGCGCATGCGCAGAAGGAAAAAAAAACCCGGAAAAAAATTCCAAAAAAAAGCATAAAAACAATACAAAAAAAAAATTAAAAAACCCCACCCCCAAAAAAAACCAAAAACAAGATAGCGACGCATACACAGTGCCAGAAACTCGGCTTCTGCGCATGTGCAGAAGGAAGAAACCCTGGAAAAAAATTCCCCCCCCAAAAATTCCCCCAAAAAAATATCCCAAAAAAAGATGGTGGCGCCCACAGACCGGCACCGACCGCACCGGTTCCGTGACGTCACCAGCGGGTCACTACCCGCTCGGGCAAACCGGTGCGCACCGGGAGGAACCCACCCCCGGTCGTGATCCTCCCAATGACCCTCACCTGATGTGACCTCCCCATCACAAGACCCATACCTGACGTGACCCTCACCTGACGTGACCCTCACCTGACGTGACCCTTACCTGATGTGACCTCCCCATCACAAGACCTACTGACCACACAAAGCCCTTATAAGCAGAACACCAATACTGACATCCCCTAAATATCCGCTGAACATGTTGTCTAGCCTGGTAATGAAATGTTTGGAAACCAACCCGCAAGCTCGGAGAACGAACCTCCACCCTCATAAGAGTAATTGAAGCCTACAGGACAAATGGATTAGCTGCATTTTCCTCCTCTATCTGCGCTGATCCAGGCCAAGACTTTGTGTTCTTGGTGTAATGTAGCGGTTAAGGCAGGGTTTCTTAGCCTTGGCAGCTTGAAAGTACATGGACTTCAACTCCCAGAATTACTGGGCCAGTCTTGTCGCTGGAGGAATTCTGGTTATTGAAGGCCACATATCTTCAAATTGCCAAGGCAGAGAAACACTGGGTTAAGCTGTTGCACTGGGACCAGAGAGATTCAATTTCAAGTCCCAGTTTGTGTCAGAGCTCACTAGGGATTGTGGGCCAGTCCAGTCGTGAAATCCAATTTTTTTACTACCGGTTCTGTGGGCGTGGCTTGGTGGGTGTGGCTTGGTGGACGTGGCAGGGGAAGGATACTGCAAAATCTCCACTCCCAGAATGGCCAGCCAGAGGTGGTATTTGCCGGTTCTCCGAACTACTCACAATTTCCACTACCGGTTCTCCAGAACCTGTCAGAACCTGCTGGATTTCACCCCTGGGCCAGTCCCTCAATCTATCTCTGCAGTAGGGAGAAGCCACAATGGTTTACTAAAAAGACCAGAACATCATCATAAACTTTATGACTCCATTTCTTGCCCCTAGGGGTTGAGGAAGCCTGCCCCACAACCCATTTTCTAGGCTGCAGAACAAAATCCAAAGTGGGCCTTTCCTCAGAGGCTCAATGGGTGAACATTTTGGAGTGAGCTCACTTGGGAGGAGAACTAGATCCCTGGCAAAGATTAAAGACATCGGCTGCTTCAAACCTTTGAGCCCAAGGATGAGGCTGGAGGCAGGGCTGCACCGCCAGGAGGGGCGATCACGGGCATCTTGGGGAAAGTGATCTCTTTCTGAGAAGGCTCCAAGGGGATTCCCCTAAATTGGGAAGAGAATGGAATCAGAAAGCAGGCAAAAGAGCTTTATTTTTATATCCCCCAAAGAAGACATTCAGTGAAGGTAGCCCTCCACTTACAAGTTCATTTACTGTTCAAAGTTACAACGGCACCAAAAAAGGTAACTTTTCACACTTACAACTGTTGCAGCGTCCCCATGGTCACATGATCAAAATTCAGACTCTTGGCAACGGGTTCCTATTTATGGCGGTTGCAGTGTCCCGGGGTCACGGGATCCCGTTTGGTGACCTTCTGACAAGCAAAGTCAATGGGGAAGCCAGATTCACTTAACAACTGTATTGCTAATTTAATAACTGAGATGATTCACTTAACCACTGGGACAAGTAAGGTTGTAAAATAGGGCAAAACTCACTTAACAAATGTTTCACTTAGCAAAATAAATTTTGGGCTCAGTTGTGGTTGTGAGTTGAGGTGTAACTGTAATTATGATAAAATGCAAGTCACGCAGAAAGGTATTAACACTACAGGTAGTCTTTGACTTACAACTGGTCACTTAGTGATTGTTCAAAGTTATGATGGACCCCCAAAAGGTACTTACAACCCAGTTCTGATGGCCGGCCGGCCCAGTCACATGACCACATTTCAGACGCTCAGCAACTGGTCTGCGTTTATGACTGTTTGCATGGTCTCAAGGTCATATGATCACAATTAAGGTTTTCGCCAAAAAAACATGGTGTTCACTTTGGGTTTTTGGCAAAAACACCCAATGGCAAACAATAGGTTCACTTAATGACTGTAATGTTTGCTTAATGGCCACAGATTCAGTGAATTACCATAATAATTTGCTTAACAATCACTACAAAAAAGGTCGTAAACTCAGGTTATCTGAGATGACCAGCTCTTTTCGGCCATTATGACTAACAACCATCACGGCTCCATTACAGATGTAAGTCGAGGACTACATATATATACTCATATTTGCTGGAGTTTACAGATACTCTAAGCCAGTGATGATGAACCTTTTCGGCACCGAGTGCCAAAAAGGTCATGTAGAAATGTCGCGCGCACGCACTCATCAGGGCCGCGCTCTGGAAAAGCCGAACTTCTGGATTCTAGTGTGCATGCGCGCCCGATGATCAGCTGGCCGGCGTGCATGCGCAGGCCGGTTTTTGGCACTGCCGCACACACGAAGGGATTACACTCTGGAAAAGCCGAACTTCCGGGTTCTGGCGCACATGCGCACCCGACAATCAGCTGGCCGGCACGCATGCGCACACCAGTTTTCGGCACTGCCGTGCGCACAAAGGACAGCTGATCGTCGTGTGCGCATGCGTGCCAGAAACCCAGAAAACAAACAGGCAAGGCCGCACGTGCCGGGCGACATGGCTTCGTGTGCCACTTTGGGCACGCGTGCCATAGGTTCGCCATCACAGCTCTAAGCTGTAATATACTGTAGTTTGGTTTTGACTGACCACATGCAAATATGGTCAGTGAACATAAATCGTGTTTTCTTCAACAACAGCAAACCACAATTTGAAAGCACAATTTCTTGTGGACATTGTTTTAGTCTATAGCTTGGCATGATATATGAATGTACATCAATTTGTGGTTTCTTGGTTTGTTCCTAATTTGCTTAAGCGAAGCCTGTGGCCACTGCAAGAGCAGCTAAAATAAATATGGAATTGGCCGAATAAACCATGACTATTTCTTTCATCTTGTTCAACAGCCATAGATAAGCAGCTACAGATATTTGAGGAGTCCAGACAAGAAAGGGTTTTGCCCAATGCAAGCCTGGTTACTCCTCTACATCCAGCCACAGCTCCCCCAAGGGAATGGGACAACTTGCCATAGCCAACTTGCTGCGGCCAACTCACCATGGCCAACTTGTAAAAGCCAACTCACCATGGCCAACTCATAAAAGCCAACTCATCACGGCCAACTCGTCGCGGGACAACTCGCCATGGGACAATTTACCAACTCTATTTAATTATTTAAAATAAATTAAAATCATTTTAATTTTTGCCATTCATATTTCATTCTGCCCCTCCTTTTGCATCCTTTCTTTAATGATTCCATTCCACCAATTCTTTGATATTAGTGTAAGTCTTGTCCTGCAACGAGTTGTCCTGCAGTGAGTTGGCCGTGGCGAATTGTCATAGACCCTCACCCAAAACTAGTGTGCAAGTGAGTTAGCACCATCCACACCTTGTTTTAAGGCTTGCCATCCTGCATGCAAGATGCTGGGGTCTTCCCAGGAGGGAAAGAGAGAGCATGTTCTATGGTCTGTTCTCAATCGGGAGACATTCTCAGCCAGAAATTTCTGATGAACAACCCAGTAAGACCAAAACAAAGTGTGGACTGCCATTTCCAAACCACAGAACTTCAGAAAGAAGGCAGTCAAAGCACCGAGCAAAGCTATTCGGTGTCATGTGAACACAGTCAACTCCTTCTGCAATCCTTGCTAGGAAGCGGAAGACTTTTTGTACGTTGATATTTGGACGTGGCTTATGAAAACAATCTTTGAATCCTTAAAAGCAGCCAAATTCTACCCCTTAAAGACATTTATCCAATCAAACTGAATGTTCTTACCATTTGGAAATTTGTCTTGAAGACCGTTCTGCATTGTCCGCTGGGAAAATAGTTAGCACTGATCTGTTCACTGCATTTAAATAGTTCTCTGCATGCTTCTGTTCAGGAATAGAGAGAAAATATGTATGTTTATATCTGTATATATCTGCATATCTCTCTCTCTCTCTCTCTCTCCCTCCCTCCCTCCCTCCCTCCCTCCCTCAGTATTCCTTGACTTACGACCAGAATTGAGCCCAACATTTCTGCTGCTAAGTGAGACATCTGTTAAGTGAATTTTGACCCAGGTTAGGATCTTTCTTGATACATTTGTTAAGTGAATCACAGCAGTGGTTAAGTTAGTAACAGGGTCATTAAGTGAATCTGGCTTCCCCATTCACTTTGCTTGTCAGAAGGTCGCAAAAGGTGATCACATGACACCAGGACACCGCAACAATCATAAATATGAGACAATTGTCACACATTTGAATTTTGATCACATGACCATTGGGATGCCACAATGGTCCTAAGTGTGAACAATGGTCATAAGTCACTTATTTCAGTGCCGTTGTAACTTCGAAGGGTCACTAAATGAACTGTTGTAACTCAAGGTCGTGTAGTTTACCACTAAAAGAGAGGCAGTCCACTTACCCTCAGTCTGTTCTCTGCCTTTTCAACAACTGATTCTAGAACTTCAGTATCTGCTGTTTCCCAGTCATGGCTGAAATCTCGCAGTTGTTCCTTCAACTGTTGAAGATCTTCTTGAACCTAGAAAAGAAAGCATGCCCTGAATACACAAGACTATAAATGCACCTCTGAAGTGAAGACTGAAAAATATCAGGCTGCTTAAATCTCAGTCTTCTGGAATATTACAAGTGGGAGATAAAAGCTGGCATTTCAAATTACAGGGCTGGAGTTGGGATAGTGCACGTCTCACGTATTCTCCAACAAGGTCACTCAAAAGAAAAACCACCACCAGGCTGGCTTCAGTGATGTCCACAAATCAAAATGACCACACACAATGATGTCATCACACAAATGTTATCATGGTCTGGCATCAGGATGTTGGAGAAAAGTGTGTAAGTGTGATTGCATCATCACACTTGTCAGCATTTACCTGCTGGCCCTCTCTGCAGGTGTGCACGGCCAGGTTAACATATTCAGCCACTGTTGACAAAACACCAAGGCTCAACCAACATCAAACAACCCCATTGTGCTGCAGTGTATAATGTAAACAAGGCTACCCCATTAAGCCATGTTCTTTGGCTTAGCATGATGTGCAATTTCTTAACTGCGTTTGATGGATTAGTGTGCTGTACAAACATAGTCTGGCTCAAATACCAATGTTATTGATTTAGGCTTCAGTTCCAATAATAGGTATAGCGCTCAATGAGACTTGGATATGAAGAATTCTACTGTGCAGCTGCATTCCATATATACGGTACTTCAACTGGGAGTAAGTGCCAATAAAGTTAATAATCTTGCTTCTGAACATTTTTAACTATTAAAATATCTTAACATTTCTAATCTATGCTGTCACGTACTTTCATAGTTTCTTAGGAGCAACGAACCAAACTTCATTTGCAAAAGAGTTTCTTCTGATTTCACCCCCCCCCCCCGCTTTATTTTATCAGACAGAAAACGCTGTTTTTTCTTTCAGCCATGTAAAGACATTTTAGCTTAAGCAATTACACAAATAGATTTCTTCCTCCGAACTGTCTTTTACAACTTCAACCATGGAAGAATTTGGGATGCAGTAAAAACAGAGTCAAATGATTTATTGCTTGCTCAGCATTCCTGACATAACTATTCCCCTGCCTGAAGGAATCTAACAAAAACCCGATAGCTAGATGCACATGTAGTCCTCGAGTTACAACGGGAACGGAGAATGCCCATCATGGCTGTAACCTGATTTTATGACCATTTTGTGGCAGTTGTTCAGTGAATCCCTGGTGCCACTAAGTGAATGTGTGGTCATTAAGTGAGTACTGTGGGTGTTAAGTGAACCAATAGCTTGCTATGGGTGAGGTTTTGTAGAAAACTGGAGGCAAATGAATTCTCATCAAAATCATCATAAAATGCAGTCAAGACACCGAACAGCCATAAATGCAGCCCAGCTACCAAGCCCCAGAAGTGACTACAGAGGGCCGTTTAGAACATCAAATCCTGATCATAAGAACCCCCCGAGGAGCTCTGCTGTAACTTCAGTCGCTAAGTGGCTGCTTCTAAGTCGAGGACTTGTATGGTTATCCATAAGCCTCTGACCCTTTGGGCTTTATTTACACCTAGCTGGCAACATCTCCTGGCTAGCTGTCCATCTCTTTTTCCCCAATCCTCTTTGCCATCTGGTCAAGTAGACGTGATCCCTCAAATGCTGGTCCTTCCCTAATTTCGGTGACTTTGGTGAATTTCTGTGTGTGTCTTTTAGCTATCCCACTACATCTTTTGTCATCTGTAAATTTGATAAGCATCCTCTCTACCCTTCATCTACTAAGAAAAATGCTGAAAAATAGAGGGCACAGGACAATCCTTTCTACTCTACTTGATAAGTTCTAGATCAGCTGGTCAACGATTAGAGCCCATGAGCCAAATCCACCCTGCCATCTGTCTCTGTATGGCCTGTGAGCTAAGAATGGACAGGTGGGTAGATAGGTGGCCTGAACCCCAGCTGAGCTCCCAAGGCGAAGGGTGAAGCTGAGCACCCAGGGCATTGGTGGCCTCCTTGCTGGCAAGCTGGTGTTGTCCAACGGTCGCCGGGCTCCTTGGCCTGCAGACCTGCCAGTTGTACCTGCAGAAGTGCAAGACTGCTGGAGCCTCTGCCCTGGCCTCCTGAAGTGTGAGCTGGTCAAAGAAAGGGGATTCCATCAATTAAAAATGTGTGGAAATTTGTTTCCCCCCCTGATTATATAAGAACCTGTATAATATCCTTGATTTAACCTCTTGGTCCACAAAGCTTAAAATATTTACTATCTGGACTTTTACATTAAAAGTTTGTTACTCCTTGCTCTAGACTGCAAACTGGTGATGAAGACACTTTTGAGTATGAATTTTGAGCCAGTCAAGTATTCCCTTGCCAACAGCCCATTCTTAACTAGCTTGCTAATTGGGATATTTTTGTCAAATATTTTGATTAAGATCATTCTGTTTAGTCCACAGAATCCTCATAGCTAAGGATATTATCTAGTCAAAACTGAGATCAGGGTATTCCGGCAGGGCTACAATAGACTGGCCCAAAGTCACCCAGCCAGCATTCATACCTAAGGGAGGCCTAGAATCCACAATCAGTCAGTCAGTCAGTCAGTCAGTCAGTCAGTCAGTCAGTGTGTGTGTGTGTGTGTGTGTGTGTGTGTGTGTGTAATAATAATGTCTTGTTAGCTTTGGTTTTTTTTTTCTTGGAGTTTCTATTTTAATTTTGTGAATAAAACAAATTATTGGGGGGAAAAGAACGTTCTTAGAAAAGAGTTCAGGTGTACCCTGCTTGTCCACTTCATTCTCTTCAGGCGTTCTAGTAGTTATGATGCTTTGAAACAGCATCCTTTTGGAAAAGACTGTTACTGATTAACACAATCTTTAGATGCACAATCTTAGTGCATCTAAAACTGAGAAAAGTCTCTGGAACTAAGGGAACATGGGTCCTGTAACTTTTATCAGAAAGTAGGTAGATTCATTTCCCACTAGGTAAAAGCTACCGTAGTTGTTTCTAGTTGCTAAGTTGTACAGTTGTGATATGAGTGCATTGGTTTCTACTGTCAGAAATAATATATTTGTCAAGACAGGTAGCATCTCCCAAAGTATGAATGAAAAATTCTGAATGTCAGTCATGTGGTTTTTAAGACAAAACTCTGATTAAAAAAATAGCTTTGCCCTCCTGGCCGATTCCACATAAATATATTTATATACCGGTATACATACATTTATTCTAAATCTGTTAAAGGAATATTTCTGAAATCAAACCAAAGGTAGTTCCACTGGAGACTAGTACACTGTATTTCCCATTTAGATATTTAATCAGCTCTAAGCTGCATCTCTTCAGGGCATCGTATTGCCAGAGTAGTCCAAAAGACAGATGGCACTCAGCTATTTTGGAAGGTGTCCACTAAATCTGCTTTTTCTCCACAGAAGGCTAAGGTTAGACATTAAAAAGAGAAAACAGTAACTTCTGAGGGATCTGTAAATTATATTAAAATGGGAGAGGAAAACATTTGTTAAATCTATATGAGATACACACAGGATTAGAGCTGTGGGCGTCAAGGCAGGTAAGAGCCATGCAAACACGCAGTTGAAAGGCGGAGGGCTAGAAGGGGGCCGTGCAGCAACCGAGCATCAATTCCATGTTTATTGCATTTTTCCTCTAAAACTTTCGTACGAAGGTCCTATCGGTTATATTCAGCCAAGGGATCCAGGCTAGACTACAGGAGGAGATTTACTCAGTCAAAGAGGAAAAGATCCCAGGGAGAAAGAATGGCCTGACTCTCGCTTTCGGGTGCTGCTTACTTATCCCAGGTTAACACAACAACAACAACAACAACAACAACAACAACAGTTGTTGTGGTTTGTGCAGCCACAAAAACGATGTCCCGACTTAGGAAATTAACACCAAGCCAAAACCTAACGAACCAGATTAAGGCAATGTTTCAGCCACAGAGACTCGGCTCAGCTAGCCCGGCTTTAGCTCAGGGCAGCCTTTGCCCAGGGATCCCGACTCAAACCACCATTTAAAAAAATAATATTTTTTTTTAAAAAAAAACTTTGCGCTCTGCAACAGGGGCCGAGAGGGTCGCCGACCCAGCATGCTTTGCCAACCCAGCCACGGCCAATTTACCAGGCACAGACGCGAGCTCAGGCTGGGTTTCGGGGCCGTGAAGCCCCGCCCATCGTGGTTTATGCAACAGACCGTGGTTAGCCAAGCCGTGGCTTAGCCTAGCCGCCCCCACCCCTCCCCGGGGCTCTGGAGCCCATCAGGTCGGGCAGCGGCGCGAGGGGGTCCGGGGAGCCGGGCGGAGGCGCCCTCCTTCGACCCACCTGCACCAAGACGCTGCCCAGCTCGACCCCCGGCCCGGCCACCCCCGCCATGGCGGAGCCTTCCCCTCCAGCGCTGGGCAAGGCGCCGGGAGCCACGTGACCTCGCCTCCTAGCAACGGGACGCGCGGCTCGAGGCCGGACCACGGGCCCGTATGAAGCGGCGGGGGGGGGGGAAGAACGGCCGGAGCCATGGGAACTGGACCCAGATCCGCTTTGTGTTCGCGAAAGAAAAGAGGCGCGGAGGTGCCTCTGCTTCGTATCCCAGTTCTTCGGGGATTACGGGTCTCTTAAACTGCAGCCGTTCACTGACTTTATTCGCTTCCCCCCCCCAGCCGTTGTTTAAAATGGTACGGGCCGGAAAGGGCGGGGCCTGCACCGGAAAGGGAAGCGCCGGGCCCTTCAAGACCGCTGGCGTGCGCGATGGCCGCCCCGTGCACCTTGATCACCAGCTGCGCTGCGGGCTTCCCCGGGGAGGAGCTGGTGAAACGTGAGTCGGCTCGAGCCCCGGCCGGGCTTCCCGCTTCCCGCTTCCCGGAGGCCCTTTCCCGGCTCTGCCCCTGCCCGTGGCGACAGATGTTCCCCTCTAAGCCCCGAGAAGCAAAGAGTCCCTGAACATGTGCAGAGTGCGCCCGATGGCAGCTGCTCTCGGCCAGCAGTGAAATCCCTAATGTAGCCCTGGCAGGCCTGGACTAATCTGGATGAGCTCGGGAGGGCGGCAAAAGAGAGCCTGCATGGTGAGGGTGCTGGCCGAGAAGCCAGGAGAGAGAGAGAGAGTTCTGGGCCTCCCTCCGGCGTGGAAGCTGGCCAGTCCCTCTCCCCCTGCCCACCCCACCCCACCCCACAGGGTGGCTGTTGCGGGACAGATAGGCCGGAATATTAGATATGTCCCCCGCCTTGAGCTGGCAGTGTATGTGCATATGCGCGCACATGTGTGTGTGTATATGTAAAATACACCCACCCACACACACACACACACACCCCAGTTGCTTTGGGTAGATAGGTGGCGTATAAATTTAATAAAAAGTTATTAAATACACAAACAGGGCATATTAAAGGAGGGGTAAATTAATAGTAAAAGCTGTTTGTGTTTTACTTTTATGTAACAAAATTTCATTTTAATGTATGCCGATTAGTGTACATTTAAAGTGACGTTAAAGTTATTCTAAAAGTCTTGCTCCTCCAGATTATTGGGGGTCATTAGGACTATCCTAATGAAATGTTGAGCATGATTCCTCTTTTATGAATTTGCATTTTTTTATTTTTTTTTATTTTTTGCTTTTTAGCCAGAAATAGATTCTTTCTCTCCCCCTCCCACCCAAAGGGAGGGAAGAGAATAGGTAGAGGAGGAACCTCCTTTTCGAGACCAGGAAGGAGGGCTGAGCAATACGTTGGCCTTTATGGGAAATGCATGCTGGGTTAGCTTCTGCTTCCTGCAGATCTTCCTTAAAAAGTTGCTTGTCGTTTTTTCTTCTGATAAGGAAGCTAGATGAGCTTGGAACATTTTCAATGCCTCACTTAGGTGGGAGGTGTATACGTTTGATAAATTTTGCCTTTGAAGGCAAAATTTGCCTCTAGGAGGGGTCTGCAAGTTTCCTGTTTCCTTCCTCGTTCCTTAAAAAATAAGGATAAAAATAAAATTCCTTATTTTTATTGATTACAAATACATTTGCTGAACAAATGACTGTCAAAGAACAACAGTCCATTATTTTTGGTTGAAACATAAAAATTTCTTTTAATGTTTGGTTGAAATGTACTGTACTGTATTCATTTTCAATTTTTAGTTCTCACCTCCTAGTTCTAATCCTGCCCTATTGAAGTGTCACTTGACACATGTTGCCATCTTAAACATAGCAGCCTTTCGGATATCTGAAGATAACTATCATGGTCACCCTTCAAATTGCCTTTTCTACAAGCTAATCCATACCCCCATCTTTCAGCCATTTCATATGATTTCATATGGGATTTTATTTTCAAACCCATCCTGTTGTGGTTACTATTGCTTGACACAATCCAGTTTGGCATCATCATCAAATAAGTGTCCCAGAACTGGCACAGTTCTTCCCATCTAATCTGATTAGCACGAAACGCTTCTACCACTTTTGTGATCTAGAGATTATTGTTGAATTCAAACTGAGATGCTGTTTGTCTTTTTAGTAAAAGTAGTAGACAGCTGGCTCAATGATTAATCTGTTGAATGGTTACATCTTCATTTTTTTTTTACCTTAAATGCATAAATGCTTGTATCTTGCTTCCCTTTGGTTTTAGTTAATCTTGCCAGCCCTCTGCCAGTTATTGTTTTGATAAAGTCCCTCCATATCCTTATCCAAGCAAAGCACAGAACTCAGGATGAAAGCTTATAGTAGTTTCCTGGAGATTCGATGCGGGGTCACTCCTTTGTGCTCACTAGTTACAGTTGTGCAGCAATAGATCCATTGACTTCCATGCATTTTCTGAGTCTCTCAAAATACGCTGAAACCATTAATCAGTAACGAAACATGTTCTGATATAATAAACACATAGTGGCTTTTAATGATTACTGCATTCCCCCCCCCCCCCCGGTTATTTATAAACAACTGCTTAATCTGTTCTGAATTTAGACAGTTTCTCTTCTGTCTCAAGCTGCTATATCATTCGCGCTCAGCTTACATTACCAGACTACTTGAAACTGTAGATGAAAGAAATATATATATTACTAGTTTTTTCATGGGGAAGATAAATTAGACTAAATCTCAGGAGAAGGGTGCTCTTGAAAATCAGTGAATTAACGTTCAGTGTTTGGGAAACAGAGAGCCTGTTTGGTGTTGTGGTAAAGGCAGCAGGCTAGAGATCGTGAGTTTTGGTCCCACCTTAGGCACACATCCACCTTGGATTTGCAATGGCAAATCACTTCTGAAAGCTTGCCAAGAAAGCTGCAGAGATTAGACCAGGTAATTGCCAGGAGTCAACAATGACTTGAAGGCACGCACACACACACACACACACAATTGTGATACCGAAGTTGTGTGGCAGTTAAGACATCAGATTTTGATCAGGGAAATTATCCTTTGACATAGGAACTTACTGGCTGTTTTTTTTTTATCAGTCATGGAGGGAGGCAAGGGCAAACCATTTCTCAAAAATCTTGCCAAAACCCCCACTTATCCAGGCAGTCTCTGATCTCTCAGAATCAAACACAATTGAACAGAAGGGAGAAAAACAGATTTAGTTAATGTCATTTTCTTTCCACACATTTGGTTTCAGTGTCTTTTATTTGCTACTCTTCCTCTTTATTCCCTTAAAAAGGAATAGCGTAATGAGTTTTGCATATATTTGCATATCACGTACTATATTACTGATGTTTCGGAAACAAGCTAAACATTCCTGTGTACTGTATGAAGCAAGGATAGTGTCTGCTGGAATGACAGATTTTCACTTTTTTTGCATGAATCTCAGAGAAAAAAAAAACGTACAGAGGCCATAGATATATAATTTTCATAGAATCCTCAGGTTGAAATGGACGTTAGAAGTTTCCTAGTCCAACTCCCTTCCTTCCCAGTGCAGAAACCCTTAAATCGTCCTGGACAAATGGCTGAACTTTTTCTTGAAAACTCCTAGTGGTGGAGACTCCTTCAGAAGGAAGGATGATGTTCAGCTGTTGAATAGCTCTCACAGTGAGGAAATTCCTCTTTATTTCCATCTTCAGTCTCTCACTGTAACAGATTCCCCCATTGGCTCTTATCCTTAGGGGCTGTGGGGAATAAATCCTCCTTCCCTGTGACAATCCTTTAAATCAGGGGTCCCCAAACTTGGCAACTTTAAGACTTGTGGACTTCAACTCCCAGAATTCTGGGAGTTGAAATCCACAAGTCTTAAAAGTTGCCAAGTTTGAAGACCTCTGCTTTAAATATTGGAAGACTGAGATCATGTCTCCCCATAACCCTTTTTCTTCTGGTTGAGCATTGTTTTGTTGTTTTTAACCATTTAAATCGTGTCCGACTCTTGGTGACTTTATAGGCAAGTGCTCTCCATGCTACCATGTCAAGCACAGCTTCTTTCAATTGCTAGATGTTCACCTTTACATCAGATTTGATGTGATCAAGCCAGCGAGTTCTTTGCTTGCCCCGTCGTCTTGTTCTACCAACCATTCCTAGCATCGTTGCCTTCTCCAATGAATTTGCACGCATGACACTGCCAAAGCAATTCAGACATAGTCTTACGATTTTAGCTTCTAGTGATGTGTTTTAGTTTTATACGATTTAACACCTCTCTGTTAGTTACTCTGGCTGTCCATGGTATACGCAGTAATTTACCCCAGCACCACAGTTCAAAAGCGTCAATTCTTCTTGGATCACTCATTCTTAGTGTCCAACTCTCACACCCACACTTCATTATAGGGAAGACTGTTGCTCTAATGGTGGAACATACCCAGGTCCTTTTAACTCTTCTTCATATGACTGAACCTCCAGGCCCTTTACCACTCTTTCTAGTTTCTCAGCATCTTCTTGCTCTGTGCTGACCAGAATCAGGCCCCGTATTTGGGTGTGGTCTGATCAGTGCAGTGTAGAGCAGAACTAGCACTTTCCAATGCATTGGCACTTTTGACAGCTGTGGCACATTGCTTTGTACTTACGCAGATGGATTTGTGGTTCATTCCACCAGGTGGCTCTCCAGGCACACCAAGACTCTGTTTGCAGACCGATGCCCGTGGAACCATGAAACTGGGATCGTCTTAAAAAGCACTTCTAAAAACGTTTAAAGCTACTTGTGGAGTGAGTTAGCAATGCTGGAAGCTTAGGCCAGAAGGATTTGGCAGCAAGAGTTTTAAAACTCTAGTAGTCCAATAGTTAGAAGTATGTGAGAAGGAACATTTTTAATAATATGAATGTGAAGTCAGGACCAAGATTAAGCTGGGGAGAGCCAGGATTTGACTTCTGTGTGGAGTCTTCCCTTCTGCTGTCCTGCTTTAGCCCAGGGCTAGGAGCACTCGCCATGTCTTTTCAAAAAAAATTGCGGTGTGGTGTGGGATTGTGTTTGTGCACTGAGCAATCTGAGCAGTGGATAATCAACATGGAATTTGCAATCCCGTTTGTATTTTTTATGAAGTGTGAGGAAGGAGGCATAGGTAGGTGGATAGTACAGGTAGTCCTCGACTTACCACCATTCGTTTAGTGACCGTTCGAAGTTACAACAGCACTGGAAAAAGTGACTTACGACCATTTTTCACACTTACAACTATTGCAGCATCCCCATCATCACGTGACCAAGATTTGGATTGGTAACTGATTCATATTTATGACGGTTGCAGTGTCCCGGGATCACGTGATCCCCCTTTTGTGACCACCTGACAAGCGAAGTCAATGTGGAAGCCGGATCCACTTAACAACCGTGTTACCAACTTAACAAATGCAGTGATTCATTTGTCACAATTATGACACGAAAGGTCATAAAATGAGGCAAAACTCACTTAACAAATGTCTCAGCAACAAACATTTTGGGCTCAATTGTGGTTGTAGGTCAAGGACTGCCTATATTGTATACATATATAGGTAGTCCTTGAATTATGACTGTAACGGAGCTTGTCCACTACAATCATAGTCATAATGGTCTTATTTAGCGTATGGCATATCATACATGGACTAGCATAATAGATTAACATTTCACCTAGATTAACAAAACACAGTAAAATATAAATGTTAAAAAGATCTATGTTCAAATACCAATGATTAGGCCGTTGAAGCGCAGCATTGTTTATATTTTTTAAAAATCAGATATTGGACCAATATTTGCCCTTAGTTTACAGCTGGTCACAATGTGATCTATTTATTTATTTATTTATTTATTTTTCAAAATTTGTATGCCGCCCAACTCCCGAAGGACTCTGGGCGGCTCACAGTAGATATATATAAAAAAGACAACAATAGAAAAAAAAACAATTTAAAAATACATAAATATTAAAATAAAACATTCACACAAATCTACACTTTGACATGGGACCTTGCAGTCATACTGAGGGGAAATTGTTGTGCCCCATTTATAGAGTCCTGGCAGATGCCGTGTGAGGTGAGAATCCTATTCAGGATTATCCATTGCGGACATGGTAGTCCAAAGCCTGGCCCCTTTTTTGTGGGGTCATTTATATGTCTTCCTACGACTGGGCGATCAGCGACTAGTGCATCTTGCCTTCGTAAAGCTAGCGGTGCTATATGGCTCAGAACAGGAAGCCAGCAAGTCAGAGCGGTTTTAATACATCCGCTTATAATCCTCATGGTGTCATTGAGTCCGGCATGTCGCTTGCTAGTATGGCAGCTATTAAACCATTCAGCAGCTCCTGACAGACTTGAACACGACCCTACCCAACAGATTATTTTTATTTATTTCATTTATTTATTTTAGAAAATTTATATTGCCGCCTACTCCCCCATGGCGACTCAAGGCGGCTTACACGAATATAAAAACATCATATAAAAATAAATAATAATAATAATAATAAATAATAAATTAATAAAATTACAATTCAGTGGTGAGAAAAGTAAGGTTTTATAGCTAGGCAAGAAAAACAAGCACAGGTATAAAATAGGTCAGTGATGGCGAACCTTTTTTTGCTCGGGTGCCAAAAGGGCACACGGGTGATAGCGGGCGTGCGCACACGCCCACACCCATAATGCAATGCCCTCCCCCCCACGCATGCATGCACAACCCCCCGCGCATGCGCGGAGGCCTCACTGAAGCCTCCGGACTTCCGGTTGGGCCGTTTTTCGCCCTTCCCAGACTTCAGGAAAGCCTCTGGAGCCTGTGGATGGGGAAAAACGGGCCCAACGGGCCTACCGGAAGTTAGTTTCCAAACTTCCGCTAGGCCCGTTGGGCCCATTTCCCCCCATCCACAGGCTCCAGAGGCTTTCCTGAAGCCTGGGGAGGGCGAAAACGGCCTGCCCCCTGCCCTCCGGAAGGCCGAAAGCGCGATAGCATGCGCATGCCCACACCCATAATGCAATGCCCCCCCCCCCACCCGTGTGCACCCCCCCCCCGCGCATGCGCGGAGGCCTCACTGAAGCCTCCGGACTTCCGGTTGGGCCGTTTTTCGCCCTTCCCAGACTTCAGGAAAGCCTCTGGAGCCTGTGGATGGGGAAAAACGGGCCCAACGGGCCTACCGGAAGTTAGTTTCCAAACTTCCGCTAGGCCCGTTGGGCCCATTTCCCCCCATCCACAGGCTCCAGAGGCTTTCCTGAAGCCTGGGGAGGGCGAAAACGGCCTCCCCCCGCCCTCCGGAAGGCCGAACATCAGCTGGCCAGCGCGCTGGAGCTGACATAGAGCAAAGCCTCGCATGCCCTCAGATATGGCTCCACGTGCCACCTGTGGCACGCGTGCCACAGGTTCGCCATCACGGAAATAGGTGGTACCAGGCTCAACGGTAGTAACTGTGAGAAGGATGTAGGAGTCCTAGTGAATAATCACTTACGTGTGAGCCAGCAGTGTGCTGCAGCTGTTGAGGGTTAGGGTTGAGGCCTGAGCTGCATCAACAGAGGGATAGCATCAAGGTCATCATCCTGCTTTATGCTGCACTGGTAGGACCACAGTTGGAATTCTGTGTCCAGTTCTGGTTAGCACAATACAAAAAAGATGTTGAGACTCTAGAAAGAATGCAGAGAAGAAGGACAAAGATGATAAGGGGTCTGGAGACTAAACTGTATTATGAACAATTGAGGGAACTAGGTATCTCTAGTCTAACAAAGAGAAGGACTGGGGTAACGGGACCGCAGTCTTCCAGTACTTGCTGGGCTGTCACAGAGAAGAAGGGGTCAATCTATTCTCCAATCCACCTGGGCTCAGGACAAGGAAAGCTTATCAAAGAGAGATCCAACCTAGAACTAAGGAGAAATTTCCTGACAGTGCAAACAATTAATCAGTGGAACGGCTTGTCTCTGGAAGGTGTGGGGGCTCCATCGCTGGAGGTTTTCAAGAAGAGATGGACAGCTATTTGTCTAGAATGGTATAGGATCTCCTGCTCAAGCAGAGGGTTGGATTAGAAGACCTTCAAGGTCCCTTCCAACTCTGTTATTCTGTTATTCTTTCAGTGGCTAAGCAACCGATCATAAGTCAAGGACTACCGGTGTAGTAAATGTTAATGAAGTCAGGTACACTGATATTAACGAAGGAGATGTCAATCTGGTCAGCTAAGGATGCGTGAGTGATGGAGAATTGATCCCTGGCATCCTCTTGTTGGCAAAGGAGGTGGAGCAGGATTGCATGTAGTTAACTGTTGCACAACTCGGAGGTACCACCGGAAGTGCCTGACTGGAGATTCGTCCTCTAACTCAGTTTGCCTCTGAGGAAAAGTGTTGGGCTGAAGCAGCTGTTACCTTTTTCATTCGACACATCTGTGTGTTCCAGTGATGTTCCTCTGCCTCGGATCGTGGGGGGGTGGTGGTATGCAGATATGGGGCCAGCTGTTTCGTTGCTGGGAGCGGGCATGTCAAAGAGCTGGCATGGGCTCCATGAAAACACAAGCCATCAAAAGTTAACTCGGGAGGCCTGCCGAAAGATTGTGATTGCCAAGTGCATCAGTTGATTCTTTTTCTCTCTCTCTCTCTCTCTCCCCCAAAACTTTTTGTATGTGAAACCGCAGGCCCGCCCGAAGGTTGGAAATATCACAAATTAAAGTGAGCAGTTCTCCCACGACACGACAGTTTCCCCAGCCCACTATTTTTGTCGTAATGGCGGGTTTGGGGAAGGACCTTTTTTGGGGCTGGAACGTCAGCTTGAAAGCCTATCCGAAAATGGGTACGTTCTCTGGAGCCAGATATAGAGAGGCGTCGTTCTAGTGCGAGGGCTGGGCGAGAGTTGTATGAAGATGTGCCCTGCTTCTGCAGGGAATTTCCTAAGGCCCGGCCGTCTGAGCAAAATGGTTCCAAGATTCTGGATGACAAAACGGGTGTATTTTTACACCCTCGTGTGGGTTGCAAGGGGAAGCCTATTTATACTAACTGCTTAGCCAGCTGGGTCAACCCTTCTCATGGGCAGCTGGTAAAAGTAGATGAAAGTTAGTTCTTGGGAACAGCATATTGTGAAGGGGAGGATGGAGGTGGAGATCCACCACAATTCTGCCCAGCCCACAAAGCGTTTCAAGGATCAACCTAAAAGCTGGAGAGGGGATTTTTTCCCCCCCCAGATGTGAGTCTCCTTTTCCTTTCCTTTCCTCCCCGGGTCTCTTCCTTGTCTGGTTATTTAGGTCTCTTTGTTGTCTCTTGCAGGTATCACCGGAGAAGAAGAGCTTCCTGAGCACATTGCCGCAGAGAGCGGAGCTCGGTTTTACCCCTGGACGATAGACAATAAATATTACTCGGCTGCCATCCATCTCTGCGTGGTGGCAAACGTGTTTCAGGTGACGGCGGAAATTGCCGAGTCCATTCAGGCTTTCCTGATCTACTTCGACAGCACCACAGTGAGTGTTGCCCTGCAGTTTGGGATGTAGAGTAGCATAGCGTAGCATAGCAGAATTGGAAGGGATCTCGGAGGTCATCCAATCCAATCCAAACCCCCCCCCCCCGGTGGACATTCTGGTTCAGAAACTATAGAGGGTGTTCTGCCAACTGTGACCTGTAACGTTTGTTGAACTGATGAATGTATTACAATTATAAAGCACCCTCTGCTTTCAAATCAATTCCTTCCCAGTGTTTGGAGAGTGATTTCAACTGTTTGTGGGTGGGAAATTCTGGAAGTTTCTGGAAGGTATCTGGAAGTCCAGATATCTAAAAGTTGCTAAGGTTGAGAAATTCTGGTTTGCGTGAAAAGATACATTATTGGCGTACATTATTCTTCTAAACTTTCTGAGAATTTATTGAGATTTGTAGGATGTTACTGATTGTAGAGCTTTCACTAGTTAGCATAACTTTGGTCTCCATGGTATGAAGAGGGAGGGTGGTTGGTGGTTCAGGGCTTGGACTGGGAGCAGGGAGGCCCAAATTCTAGTCCCTTCTCAGCCACAGGCACTCCTTGGGTCACTTTGGGTCAGACTCTCTCCTAATCCAACCTACCCCGTAACCTTGTTGCAGAGAAAAAGATAGTAGAAACACAGACTTGTATATCATCTTGACTTCCCGAATGAAGGATGGGATAGTTTCTATCAAATATATAAAATTGTGAAATCTACTTGCTTAGATTAAAGTTGCATTCCGTTGTGGTGGCTTTGATACTGTTCTTGCTCCACATAAAAGCATCTAAATGTAAACAATGCCTAAAAATTATATATGTATGATGGACATTCGATTTGACTTTTGTAGAATCGTATGTGTGTGTGTGTGTGTGTGTGGATGTGTGTGTGTGTATATATACATACACATACATACATACATACATACATACATACATACAGCAATGTATATAGAGTATCAAGTAGATTGGTTGAACAATATGTTTGAAATGTGCAGGTGTTAAATCTAGACCTGATTTTGGAAGTAGATAGGTGTGACTCCTAGGAAGAAATATAAAGATTTGGATACCAGCGACCCTCTGCCTGTCACAGATATTCCTGAGTCCTCTAGGCCAGGGGTCTCCAACCTTGGCAACTTTAAGCCTGGAGGACTTCAACTCCCAGCTTTGCTGGCTGGGGAATTCTGGGAGTTGAAGTCAGCCAGGCTTGAAGTTGCCAAGGTTGGAGACCCCTGCTCTAGAGAAGGACCACCTGACATCCTCAATGGTGATTCTCTATCTGGACTGGTTTCTTTCTCTCTGCTTTGTGTTCCTTAGCAGGACAGGAGAACCTTTCTCAGTTATTTGCAGCTCCTTGATGGTCCCCGAGTGGTGGCAATTAAAGGAGAAGAGGAAAGCAATTGAGTCGGCATCTCTGAACAAGCCACCTTGGGGTCCAACTCTCTTTTCTTCAAGGGAGAAAGCTAGTTTAGTAGCTTGACCAGGGGTGGGTTCTAACTTACCTCGCTGCCGGTTCGCTTCCTCCCGTGCCGCGTGGGTGTGCCTCATGGGCGCACGTGCACTTTGCGCGCGCATGCGCAGTGCCGAAAAATAAAAAAAATCCCCCCCCAAAAAAGCCGAAAACAAGATGGCAACACATGCGCAGTGCTGGAAACTCCCCAAAAAAAATTCCAAAAAAAAGATGGCGCCCACGGATCGGCACCGACCGAACCGGCTCCGTGACATCACCAGCGGGTCGCTACTGGTTCTGCTGAACCGGGAGGAACCCACCTCTGAGCTTGACTTAGAATTAAGGACAAATCTCACTTCATGCCTATTGTGGGGTAGTTGTGCTTTTACGCGCTCCTCGAAGTTCAACAGTAATGGCTTGCTCTCTATTGATGGTTTGTAAGTTATAAAAACTTTAAGTAGGCAAAACCATCTTGTTGTAGATGGCAACTGTTCTGTGTTTAGACTCCTGGACAACAACTCTGCACCGTGCCTTTATTCCTTGGTTGGTTAAGAGGGTCTAAGAGTCCTAATAGTTGATGCTTGCCTATAGATGTCAAATTTGCAGATTTTATGTGACGTTCCAACTCCTCCTCTCCTCCAAACAGCTTCCAACGGGGCCATCGCACCAGGTTCTAGTCCCCTCTCAGCCACAGACACTCCTTGGGTCACTTTTTGACCCAAATTTTAAGGTGGCTGATCTCCCTTCAAACTTTTCTGCTTCCTAAGATTTCCTTTTTATGAGGATTTTTATAGAACCGGATATGCTTTTGCTTGTAATAACTCCATAAAGCCTACAGTGAAGAAGCCAGCTATTCGTATCTCCTTTTACAGATATCTGGGCTGGATGCCGTCTCTCAGTGGCTTCCTCTTATAGAAGACTGGCTACCGGAAGTGATGATCTTGGTCTGTGACAGAGTCTCTGAAAATGGTAAGGCGACAAGGACAAACTCTGGTTAGAATGGGAAGCTTGGCTGAAGCAACTGAGGGAGCGGCTTGGCTTGGAAAGGCCATATTTTCAAAATCTGAAGCGGAGAGCTTGGCCAGCTCTTTAGTTTTGGAGAACTGCTAGACACCACAGGCTGCTTCCTGGGTTACAATTCCTCAGCGCTGGTCTTAGGCCAGCTAAGCAACTGCAGACACCAGGGCTACCTCAACATCCCAAGGCGGTGGAACAGTCCCCCAATTAAATTATTGTTTTTAAAGAACGACCACATTTACCTGAAAGAAAATTGACCAAACGAAAAATAATTATGAAAACATTTGATAAATATAAGCAAACGTTCTCTGCAGTGGCCAGCTCCTCGTCCGGTCAACCAACATTGGCCAATTCCAGTTAGAAGCAGCCGCGTACCCGTTGCCCCTCACCACCTCTGCCTCCCCTGACCTTTGCCGTCTTCCTGCTGCTGCTGCTGCTGAGGAGCTACTCCTGGCCCGGTCCCTCATGAGGCCTTCTCCCTAAGGCTGTGCAAATTTTGGGGAAAAGCTGGATGTGCCCAGCAGCAGTCTTGTGCAGGGTGTTGTGACCCAGCGCGGCAAACCCCCAGAAAGCGACACAC
>QLTV01001543.1:569606-589412 GCA_003457575.1 Thermophis baileyi
CCCGCCCCCGCTGCCCCTCTGCAGGCCTGCCAAGCCAGAAAGGTTGGAGAGACCGCTGTACTAGCCCATCCCCACGTCCAAGGCAGAGGATTTTACATCATCCCAGATAAATGGGTGTCCAATCTTTTCTTGAAAGCCCCAGTGATGGTTGACCCTAAACAAAACTGTCTGCTGAAAGTTGCAAGGCTCGGCTGGCTGTAAATGGCACACCCCCCCCCCCACCCGCCCCCGCTGCCCCTCTGCAGGCCTGCCAAGCCAGAAAGGTTGGAGAGACCGCTGTACTAGCCCATCCCCACGTCCAAGGCAGAGGATTTTACATCATCCCAGATAAATGGGTGTCCAATCTTTTCTTGAAAGCCCCAGTGATGGTTGACCCTAAACAAAACTGTCTGCTGAAAGTTGCAAGGCTCGGCTGGCTGTAAATGGCACACCCCCCCCCCCCAGGAAGGGATCTTTTCAAGGCATTGTTGGCTGCTTCTTGGGCCTACCTGTGACAGAACCAGCGGCCGGCACATAGGAGAAATGAAAGTTGGTTTGAGGTTCAGCCTTAAGCCACCTCTGGCTCTAGAACAGCGGTTCTCAACCTGTGGGTCGCGACCCCTTTGGGGGTCGAACGACCATTTCACAGGGGTCGCCTAAGCGCGTGTTAGCCCGCCATCTTGGTGCCACCGTCACTTGCAGGGGTGAAATGCTCCCGGTTCAGCCGTGCCTGCGGGTCGCCGGACAGCCGGTAGCTACAGAAGCGGGAGACTTCGCCCACCCGCCCGGATGCCGCCATTTGGGTTCTTTTACCCTCTGCGCATGCGCAGAACGCTTTGCGCATGCGCAGAGGGTAAAAGAAACCAAATAGTGGCATCCGGGTGGGTGGGCGGCGCCTCGCGCTACCTTGGTGACCGGCTCTACGGTGACCGACAGGTACGAGCGAACCAGGAGCATTTCAGGGGGTGTCACAGCATTAGAAAGGTTGAGAACCACTGGTCTAGAACGAGAAAGGAAGGTGCTCTTTCCATCTCAGCCTCATTGTCGAGAAACGGCTGGGGTCACCTGTGCTGTAACCTGGGCTCATTGCCTTGAGTTGCAGGAGATCCCAGTTGTGGACCGCATCCAAGACATGTCTGGATTGGTCAGAACAGAGGATCAGGTTGGTCACCTTAGAGCAGGGGTGTCAGGCCCACAAGGCCGGATCCGGCCCGCGGGGCCACCCTGGAAACAGGAAAAGGACCGGCCCGTGCGGGTGGCTCCGTTTTCAGCTGCGATGGCCTCCTGCAATCCCTCTGCCAGTGAAAACGGAGCTCAGGAGGGTTACAGGAGGCCGTCGCAGCCGAAAACGGAGCCCAGGAGCCCGTTTTAGCTGGCAGAGCATTCGGGCCACCACAGGCACCCCCTGACACGAGTGACTTCGAGCTGGCCACGCCCACCCCGGCCCCCCGAAGTCAAACACAACCCTGATGCGGCCCTCAATGAAATCGAGTTTGACCCCCCCTGCCTTAGAGCATTAGAATTAGAATTCTTTATTGGCCAAGGGTGATTAGACACACGAGGACTTTCTCTCCAGTGCATAAGCTCTCAGTGTACATACAACAATAGTGATAGATCATTATCATAGTCATTGTAAAAATACATTCATCGTAAAACATTAGATTCAACACTACACAACATCATTTCTCAGTCTTAGGAACTTGAAGATGTATGGACTTCAGCTCCCAGAATTTCCTAGCCAGCACATTTTCCAGCAGGCCGGGGAATTCTGGGAGTTGAAGTCCACATAGTATCTCCAAATTGCTGAGGCCGAGAAAGACCGCCGTAGAGGTAGATGTTGAGGGTGATGTGGGCTCGTGAGATCCCCCTTTATTGCCGGATTCCTTTCTTCAGTCCTTCTAGTTTTTCGTCCTTGACTTGCCACCATTTGTTTAATGACCCTTCAAAATTGCAATGGCACTGAAAAAAGTGACATGATCAGTTTTCACACTTACGACCGTTTCAGCATCCCCACATTCATGTGACCAAATTTCGGGTTGCTTAGCAAGTCAACAGGGGGCAGCCCAGTTCACTTAACGACTATATGATTCATTTAACAGCTTCAGTGGTTCATTTAACAATCGTGGCCAAAAAGATTGTAAAACGGGGCGTGGTTTCTTTAACAACCGCTTTACAGATTACAGATTAATAGAGTTGGAAGGGACCCTGTAGGTCATCTAGTCCAACCCCCCGCCCAAGCAGGAGTCCCTATACCATTTCAGACAAATGGCAGTCCAATCTCCTCTTGAAAATCTCAAGTGATGGAGCTCCCACAACCTCCGAAGGCAACTTCTGTTCCATCGATTGATTGTTCTGTCAGAAAGTTCCTCCTTATTTCTAGGTTGAATCTCTCCTTGTTCAGTTTCCATCCATTGTTCCTTGTCTGGCCTTCAGGTGCTTTGGAAAATAGCTTGACCCCTTCCTCTCTGTGGCAGCCCCTCAAATATTGGAAGACTGCTCTCATGTCTCCCCTGGTCCTTCTCTTCGCTAGACTAGCCATGCCCAGTTCTTGCAACCGCTCTTCGTATGTTATAGTTTCCTTAGCAGCAGTGGAAATTTTGGGCTCAGTTGTGGTTATAAGTTGAGGACTGACTGTGTTTTCATCCCTTAAAAACTGGTGTTCGAACGTGGTTTTGGTTTTCATACTTTTAGAAGAAGGGTAGAGTGGAGATCACTCTTGCTTTTACAGGGCCTTGCATCCAAATGGGACAGGAGTGTGGAATCAGGAGTCAAAAAAGTCAAGATGGCGCCCGCAACAGTGCCGTCAAGGTTCTGCCTGGCTTTGACGGGTGAGACGCAGGAGACCGCCTCCTGCCTTGGCCAGAGAGAGCAAGGGTGGGCTTGCAAGCCCCCCCCCCAGGGAGAGGAAAGGCAGCTTTAGGCTTTCCTCTGGATTTTACTTAACTAGGCCATTTGCGTGTGCGAGATACGACTTACGTCCACAATTGAGCCCAACATTTCTGTCGTTAAGCAAGACATTTGTTGAGATTTGCCCCATTTTACGACCTTGTTTTGCCACCGTTGTTAAGTGAATCACTGCAGTTGATAAGTTAGTAACCCGACTGTGAAGTGAATCTGGACTTTGCTTGTCAGAAGGTCGCAAATGACCTGAGGACACTAAATGAACTGTTGTAAGTCGAGGACTACCTGTACGGCACTCGGTTTTAATGCTGGGTGGGCAGCCTGTTTCCCCAGGCCTGAGCAAAGCCAGTGGGAGATGGCGCAGGTGCCCCCCCTCCCCTCCCCTCCCCGCAGCCTCTTTCCTGCAACGGGAGTTTCAGCCCGGCTGCGGCATCTTCTGCTTGGAAGGGCCTTCCGCACGAGGGAAAGTTGTGGCAAGCCGGCTTTTCAGGCGGTTTTCGTTGGGCAGAAACGTAACTAACCGCCAAGAAATTTGCTCCCTGCTGCTTCGGGTTTTGATTCTTGGTGCTCTCGGTTTGAGTCACTGGCAGACTTGGCTTTCTTTGCAAGTGGGAGGGGAAGCTGCCACTCTCCTGCTAGAAACGGCCGTGGTTTCCCCATCCGCAAAAGCTGAAAAGCCACAATCGGGGGGGGGGGGAGACCCTTTGGAGGTGGACTTGCTTTTGGGGTTCGGGGTCAAACCCATGTTTGTTGAGAAGAACCCTTTCGACCGCTGATGACAGAAGCAGCCCCCCTCCCCCCAGGTGATGGAGGGGCAGGGGTCGTCTCTGTGAAATACGTTCCATGAGGTTGGTGCTCCTGCGGGGACAGGAAGGAGCAAAGAAATGCGGCAGTTGCTCCCAGATTCAGCTCAGAAAGGCCTGAGGGAGCCCTGCAATTGCTGCTGCTAGACCAGGGGTCCCCAACCCCCAGGCCATGGCCCACTATCGGGCCACAGCCCGTTCGGAACTGGGCCACGCGAGCGGCCAACAAGGGTGCACATGAGTGCAGCTCCATTTGCGTGGGTGGTGGGTGTTTGCGAACGATCCCCCCCCCCCGGTCTGCCAAGGCGGAAAGTTTGGGGACCACTGCGCTAGATCCCCTTCCTCTGGCTTTAGCCTACTCCAGGATGGTGACAGGCCCTCAGTGACCGGCACGCTCAGGCAGGGGCCGCGTGGAAGCCCCTGAGCTACAGCCTGGAGTGTTGCAGCCACAGCCTCCAGGTAGCTTGGCTTCTGGCTGGGAGTTTCTGAAGCCGCAGCCGAATCCCCTCCAGGCCAGGGCTGGGTGATGCCTGGCCAGCCATCGAAGCCTTCTGCTAACTGACCATCCTTTCTTCCTTTTCAGAGGCGAGTCACAGCTTCGGCCTTTTCCCAGCCTTAGCAGGGGCAGATCGCAGGATCGGGTCAGACGAGAACGAAGCTCCAGAAGTAAACAGGCATTTTTAAAATTTCCTGGGTGGGATGTCTCTCTCTCTCGCTTCATCCTCGGCTGTTTTGCCTTTCTTCTTCTTCTTCTTCTTCTGCGTCTGTTATGCCCCTCATTTAACCCTGGGATACTCCCGTTTTAATTTACTGGGCAGGGCCCTTAATCTTCAAACTTTTTTAAAAAAAGAAGGCCTGGAAATTTAATGGTGTTCTTTACAATTAAAACATTAAGTCCCGGGGATGACCAGGTTATTTGTTTGGTATTGCAATCGGAATTTACCTAGATTTGGACACAGATGTCCTTTTGAACTGGTTTTGGCTCTCGTCGGCTCCATGGAATTTGCATCCTTGAGGCTGGCTCAGGTCAACCCGTACTTTTTGCCAATTTCCACTGGAGGGGGTTTGAGTCTGATTCGGCTTCTTTCCCTCCCCGCCAGGCCAACTCTTTGCCGGCAGAGAGGGCCCAATGTGTGTTGGATTCAGAAGCAGCCCTGGCCCCTGCGGAGGGAACCCAGGGGGACCCCGTGGCTGGTAAGAGCCTCTTTGCTAATTAGGGTGAAGTGGAGAAAACAGGTCCGTTCCCTCCATCGGTTCTTTTGCAAAAAGTTCTTTCGGCCCATCCAGCCCCCCCCCTCAGGAGGACTCTCGGGGGTTGTCACAGTGACTCTCTTCCTGGCCCAACCCACCTCCTGCTCAGTCAGTCAATCCAGTCAGAGAGAGCGGGTCTGGGACAACGCGCCACGGCCCACCTGCCACGGCCAACTCGCCACGGCTAACTCACCACAGGACAACTCGCTGTGGGACAAGAGGGACACCAATATCAAAGAAATGGTGGAATAGAATCATTAAAGAACGGATGCTAATGGAGGGACAATGAAATGTGAATAGCAAAAATTAAAATTAAAATGTTTGCTATTCACTTTTTATTTATTTTAAAGAATTACATAGAATTGTTAAATTGTCCTGCGGCGAGTTGGCCGTGATGAGTTGGCCATGGCAAGTTGTCCCATTCCCATTGAGAGCTGCCTCTCTTTTGGCCTCCTTTGCAGACCCAGCGCTGGACACGGACATTCAAGAGCTTGCTAGCCTCACCGCAGGAGAAGGAGACAACGAGAACTTTGAGCGACTCTTCTCCAAGTTGAAGGAAATGAAAGGTAGCCTTCAGCTTATTTCCCCAAACTCGGGAAAATCACTCGCTTTTCTTGCAACTAGGAAGCGGGAGGAAAGCAGCAGCCCAGCCCCGTGCTCTGTAGGCCTGCTGTGCTGTGCTGTGCTGTGCCGCGCTGGCCGGCCTCCGGTTTCCTCTGCCAGAACAGGAGCAAGAAAGGAAAACAGGAAGTTGGGAATCCATCCTGACCTTCTGGCAACTGATGTTGTTTGGGCATGCAACGCAACCCTTTTTCTGCCCCCCCCCCCCAATTTATCTGCCTGGTTGAGTTTCCTCACTGGTGTTTACCTGCCCTCCAGACTGGGGGGTCTTGCACAGGTTGGAAAACTGCGTAGAGAAGGAAGAAGGAGTGACGTTCTAGAACAGGGCTCTCCAACCTTGGCAACTTTAAGACTGGTGGACTTCAACTCCCAGAATTCCTCAGCCAGCTTTGCTGGCTGAGGAATTCTGGGAGTTGAAGTCCACAAGTCTTAAAGTGGCCAAGGTTGGCAACTTTGCTGGCTTTGAATTCTGCCAAGGTTGGAGAGCCCTGTTCTAGAACGTGTGACCAGAGGTGGGGACAGCTGAAGTTGCACCCATCGGTTCCTGCCGGCCCACCGGCTGCTTCTGGCTTCTTTCAGGGCAGGCAGTTTCTGTGTAACAGACGGCCATGATCTGTCTGTCCTTTTTGTACCTTTGCAAGTAGCCTTTTCTTTTCCATCCCCACCGACATCTTTCTTTGCTCCCTAGCCAAAGGTGATTTTTCTTTCCCTTTCATATTCCAGAAAAGGCGGCCACCCTGCCTCACGAACAAAGAAAGCTGCATGCCGAAAAGGTAAGATTTGGGATTGGAAATACTTTTCTCTGAGCCCAAACCCAGCCACCTAGTATCTCACGGAGAGATTTCTAACCCTTGTCTCTCCCCTTGCCAGCTTCTCTCCCCCAGCCAAAATCAGAACTATTCATGCTCTGATTTTGGTTTGCTTCGCCATGTTGCAGATCCCAGGATAGAAGCGAAGTGTGTCCTGATGCCCTCATGGCTTAAGTCGAGAGATCTACCTGGAGGGAGCTTGTAGGGTGTTTTGTCCCCCATAGGTGTGTGTGTGTGTGTGTGGGTGAGCCTGTAGGAGTTCCAGCCTGTTTGCTTTGACTCCTAGGTTGCCAAAGCCTTCTGGATGGCCATCAGAGGAGACCAGGATGAGATTGAAGGCTTGTCTTCCGACGAAGACAACTAAGGACAGAGGTTTGCAGACTGGAACGGGACTCCGGTTCTGAATGTACAGCAGGGGTTGGCTGCCACCCTGATTTTGCCGAGGCCTCGTTTTCTCTGCAGCCCTGGCAGAGACTTTGGGGGTGGGGGGGGGAGGGGTGTCCCTTGAGACTTAGTTCATTCTTGTTCTGCAGCACCGGAAAGTAGCTGCCTCCGTTGTCTCCCTGCCTGGATTTACCAAGAGGAACGTGGACCTTCAAGTGAACAGAACCTGCTCCCAACTAAAGGAGAAGCTGCATGGTGTCTTGGCGGCTGCCGCCTTGGGATAGACCAAGCGTGGTTCCATTTGCCTTCTTAACTTGTCTTCATATCGAAAAACCGACTGAAATCTGGAGGGGAATGTTCGTAGAAAGTTATCCGTTAGTTTAGGAGTCCTGATGTCCCTAGACCCTTAAAAGGGGAGAAACGCTGAAAGAGGCAGCTTCTCTTGGCTCAACTTCATTTGGGATCGGATCCCGAGTGTTTATCCAACGCTGGCCGGCCAAAAGGAGATAGAGCTTGCGTGCCGTCTACCCTGCCTGGAAGCCGAGTATGAACCAGCGCAAGGAGAAACATCTGAACGCCTTCTCATTTTCCCCAGGTGTCCTGTCAGTGGCAGCTTAGAGAGGCTGTGTGCAACGCCTGCCTTGCTTGAAGGAAGCTGTTGCTTCACAGCCTTTGGAAACAACGAAGGGAAGGGTCTTCCTTTGGGAGGGGAGCCCATCTCTCTGCCAAACCTACAGCCAGGAAGGTTAGGATTCTACTAGATTCCTTATGCCAGGAGGGGTCCCCGATCCCTGAGCCGTGCAAGCAGCAGGCGAGCGCGCACTTGTGAGTGGTGGGCGCTCACACTCACGCGTGAAGTTCCATTTGTGTGAACACCAGGGGCGCATGCCTCTGGTGCAAATAGAGCTGCACGTGCTCATGCCTGCCACTCACAGGGAACCATCCCCTCTTCCCACCCCCACCCCCCCGGGCCACCAAGCCGGAAAAGTTGGGGACTGCTGCCTTATGCAGAAGCAGTGGGGCTGGACCTGCAGTGGGTGACAGGCCCTGCGTGCGGTTTCCTGCAAAAGGCGTGTAAATCTTGGGGCTCCCTCTTAGTGTCAGAGCGTGTTTGGTTTCAGCAGAACTGAGCCATCTCCTGCCGCCCCCAGGCCTGAAGGAGCCCCCCCCCCCCGGCAGATAAAGCACTTTAGAGTCTAAGTTACTGCGGCTGGAAACTTCACCCAGTGCAGCCTGTTGGGATCCCATCGTTCTGTGCAGTTCTTCACACCTCTTCAGTTGGGAGATGTGGCCGCCCAGCTGCTCATGAGCCGTTTTGGGCTGCGGCTCCCACCATCCGCAGCCATTGATCCCCGGTTGGGTCGGATGCCAGCTGCTGCTGCCGTCAAGACCTGGAGATGGCCCCGTTGGGAAAGGCGGCTGAGTGGTGGTCCAGCCACAGGGGGACCTTTTGTTTGTTTGGTGTTGTGTTAGGATGAATAAAGTCTGCTCAAAACACAGGCTGATGTCTGGTCGGTTTGCATTCTGCCCATCCAGGAAGGGCTGGGGGTGCAGCAATGGGGCCTCTGCAGACGAACTAGAACTTGGAGGGGCTGCAGAGTTTGGGACGGGACGGCTTTTGACAGGGATGGGTTCCGAAAATTTCCACTACCACTCTGTGGGCGTGGCTTAGGGTTACGTGCGCATGTGCTCCCACGGTGCAATTCTGTTTCCACGCATGCTCAGTCACTATAATCTGCCCGAAACACAGCTGAGGAGCTGATCAGCTGTGCTTCGGGTGAAGAATAAAGGACAGCATTAACACGGGGGCGGGTGGGAGGGCCCTTTCCAAAGCAGCAGCAGAGTAGGAGAAGGAACGAAAGGAACTCTTACGGGGGACAGAGGGCCCTTTCCGAAGCAGCAGCAGAGCACAAACGGCCCAAAACGTAAAAAAGCCGCCAAAAATTCACAGAAAAAAATGGCGCCCACGGACCGGCACCGACCAAGGCGGGTCCATGACGCCATGACGTCACCAGCGCCTCGCTACCGGTTCGGGCGACCCAGTACGAACCAGGAGGAACCCACCCCTGGCTTTTGAGGGGAAGGGACTGGCCATGAAAGGTGGATAGCGGTCCATTTAACAGCCATGGGATCAAGCTAGGAAACCAATGAAAGCTTCTTACTAAAGGTTGCCTCTTTCCCAACCTGTCTACACTCCCATTCCCCACCCCACCTGCTGGGGAGTCCCCATCTGGCATGGTCTATCTACAAAGGAATGTTTGGGGGAAGAGGAAACTTGTAGTTCCCACAGGGACCAGCATGGCCTGTCCTAGTTGAAGCCGCTGCCGTTCCCGAGCTGGATTCACCTGACTTCTAAAACGGGGGAGAAGGATTCGCAAAAGTTTATTAGAAAGGAGGGGAGAAACACCCTAGAACTTGAAATTTCACATTAAGAAAGAACAGGACATGGATGTTACGAAGCTTTTAATAGAGAGAAGCTAAAGGCCAAAGGAGGACAAGCAATATACAGCCAAAAGTACAAAACATTGGGTGAAGAACATATATCATAAGAGCTAGAGAGAAGCCCGCTATTTCTCAAGAAACCAAGAGCTGAACTCCACTTCCATCTAAGGTGGGAAGGAGTCCCTGGGTACCTTTGATGATGCCAACCGCCTCCTCGTATAAAGGGCTACTAATGGAAGGGGAGGAGGGCAGAAAGAGGAAGGGCCACGTGCTTCGTATCCGTTCCACTGCTGGAATCCCATCTCAACCTCAGCCGGTTTGAGGCACAAGGACTGTTCCTGCATGCCGATGTTAGATAAGTAGGCAGATGCGTAGAACAGCTTTCTTTGACTGCTCCCCTGTGCTGGGGAATTGCGATTTCCCACGGCCCGGCCTCTGTGGCCCACAGCCCCAACCTGGTTAACCAAGAATCCTGGCCACTGTCAGTCTGATGGGGGTGGGGTGGGGTGAGGGGAAGACTTTGGAAAGGAAAGCTGGTCCTACAGCTGCCATGATCATCTCTATGAGGTTGGCACCACACCTGCATGTCTGTGGAGATTCTCGGTCATCCAAGTCATAGTTGTCTCAAAGGTGCCGTTTTCTTCTTCTTCAAAAGGCAACTGGAATGTTCTTTCCCTCCTCCCGTCGCCCCCATCATCCTGCCAGAACTGATGAAGCTTCTTGAAATATCTTCCTTGGGGGGAAAAAAAAGTCCAGTTGCCTTTTAAAAAAGCACCTTTGAGACATCCCACCTGCATTGTCCACTCAGCTTGGTAAGAGTGTCCCACGCGTGGAACTCTTGTGCCCCAAGAGTGTCAGTCATCCAAGGCAGCAACAGTGAACAGGGGCAAGGCCAATCCAATAGAAATTAAGTGCTTTGCTACTGAGAAAAATGGTTGGACCGACCCCTGTCTCTTATTTTACTGTCTGAATCTACATCGGACGATATACCTCTGTCAAATCTTCTCCCAACTCTGTTGAAGCTGAGAAGTATTTTGAATGAATCTGGCTACTACGTTAGTTGCATAAATAAATATATACCTAAAACCACGTTAAAACATTTTAACCACACCTGTCTTCTGGAGAGGCTAATCATTTCTTACCCTACCCTAGAAAAATTTAAACTCTGGTTCTGCCAGCCTCTTGAGGATTTAGAAGCTCAGGGTAACCCTGTCGCCCCTGCCCATCCGGGGCACAGCCAGACTCCTGTCCAGTCCGGTCGCAACCAGCTCTGGCAAGAGGGGTCATCTAGGAGTTGATCTCAAGGCACCTTTCAACAGTTCTTCAACCTCTGCAGGATCATCCTTGAATTTTTACCCTTTGCGTCCCTTTGCTGGAAAGCTTCCAGCAGCCTCTTTTCTCCTAAAACCGCCAACCAGCCCATTTTCAATCCTTCTGTGAAGTGAGGATGCTATTCCCCAAGGTCTGTAGACAGCTCAATATAAAAACAATGCACACTGCGATTTGGCTCATTATCATACAAAAAACAAACAAAAAAGTTTTTATCAAAGTCAATAAAATCCAAGTCCATCCTGGCCATCTGGACATGCCGGCCAGCAGCTGCGTCAGGTGAAGGAGTCCAGGTAAGCTCATCAACAGTCCAACTGAGGGGAGATGAAGGATGCCACAGCCAGGAGATTCCAGTCATAGGGCCGATGCTGCATCTGTAAGTCCTGCGCGAATGAAAAGTTCAGAAGCCGCATGGTTTGGCACACAGATGCACGCGCTCACTGCATCACCTGACAGCGGGGGGGGGGGAAGAGCCTCGGCCTGAACAGGGGCCCAGCCCCAGGACAAATTATACGTGCCAGGGAGCCACAAAGGCTAGAAGATCAGCACCTCCGAATCCCAAGAGATTTAATTTCACCCATCGCAAAGAGGAATTGGAGGAGTTGCCATCCAATGCTTCCAACGTAGCACATAGGATGGCACATCACCACCAAGGCCCAAGCATTGGTGATCCCTTCCAAGGGACAACAGCAAAGTATCGTATTTAGGAAAAGAGCAACCGAGAGGGGCTTTTCAAAGTCAAAGGAAGTTACTTTCAACCATCAACAAAAGCCCAAAGCATCTTCTCCCGAGCAACGTTGGGGAGTTTCAATCAAGGTAAACCTGAAAGGGGAGGGGACAGGGAGACTTAGGTTGTTATCTTAACAATCCTCTACTTTGCACAATATTGCCCGAGGTGTTTCTTGTGCTCTTCACACGGACATCCGGTCAGTAGACCAAAACGTTTCTGTCCAGCACGTAATGCTTCCAGATTCCTTTTAAAAAAATATGCCTGCACCGCTCAGGACCCAAATTTGTGAAGTCACAAAGTCTTTCTTTGAAGTGCAGCTCCAGATATCCCAATGAGGACTTTTCAAGATTTTGGTACTTGTGTGAGTTTCATGCTGTATGGCTTGTTTCGCAAACTTCCATTTCAGGTAGCAAGAAGCGGGTCAGACAAAAGATTTTAGCTGGCTTTTATCTGAAGAGCAAGATTGGGTTCACCTACTTCTGTGCTATGCCTTGCTTAATCACATTTTGTTGACTAAACTATGATTGGCTAGGTTTGAAGAATGCATCCACTTAAGTCGAGGCAAACCATGATATGGCTTGGAGTTACAAACGCAGCCTGATACTAGCAGGTCCCACTCAAGACCTGAAAGTGGGTCAGACCAGTGGTGAAATCCTACCGGTACGCCCCGGTTTGGGCGTACTGGTAGCAGCGGCTGCCGGTGGTTCGGAGAACCGGTAGCGGCAGCAGCATGAGGCTCCGCCCACCCGCCCGGATGTCGCCATTTTCTTGTTTTTAACCCTCTGCGCATGCGCAAAGCCTTCTGTGCATGCGCAAAGGATGAAAAAGTGTGTGCGATGGTGGCGCACGCTCGCAAAGCGTGCGCTTCTGAACCGGTAGGGAAGGTAAGTAGATTTCACCGCTGGGTCAGACCCACACCTGAGCGATAGCTTACCTGACTTGGCACCTGTTTCCCCAACCTGGGTGCCCCTCTGCACCATTTCCAAATTTCTACTAGGCAGCCTTTAACAAGGCACAAGGAATATTTTTAGCAGGTCTATGGATGCAGACCGGGGAAAATTAAATGCACTTAAGTATATTTTATTTTATGGCAGTTTCTGGGTATTTCAACATCTAATTTGAAACATCAAATTAATACCAAACATCAATTTGAGAATATATTTTTTTCTGTTTATATCTGAATAGAGTCTGGGTGAGTTCACATATACAGCTAAACTATGTTTTGTAGAATAAGCCACAATGGATGGGTTTGGATATCCTAAGCCAGTGCTTCCTAAACGTTTATCTTCATCACCCAAAACTTCTTACCAGAAAATCCTCATTTAACTGTCCCTGTTAGGTTCCTGTGTTGTTAGCCAAAGAAAAACTGCTTTTACCCAATTTGGGGTAATTTACCCAAGTTTGGGAAGCACCAGCCTAGCAACAACCAAATAATGTACACTATGATTTAGCATAATCAACAAGCACAGCCTTAGGGTGGGATTTTTAATTTCACAAGATTATCTGGCTCACATAGGATCTTCGACAAGCACCCCCACTTTTATCTGTAGGGCAAAGAGTTCAGTTGAAACTTTTTAAAAAAGTTATTTAAACTGCTTCTGAGAATTTTGCTGAACTCTTATTTCATGGACATTTTGGTGGTTTGGTGTCCCAGGCTGTACGAAGCAAGGTTTGCAACCTATGGAAAACGTCTCCCCTCTTCACTGAACGTAGTGAAACCAAGAGACATTTTCTAAAGAAACCTCTCCTGTTTGTGAAACTGTGAAAATGCTGGTCCCACCTCCGTTTTGCCAACAATGGAAAGACTGATGAGCAGGGAAATGATTTACCCTGTAGACTTATCACACAGAACTGAATACAAAAAGGAACTCTCAAGAAATAAAATCTGACTTGTGCAAAGTGGCTAATATGCTGAGTAAGAAAATATATATCTATGTATTTAAAACGATCTCTTAAAACTTTCTTCAACTGTTCATGGGCAGACTCACATGGGCTCTCCGTCATCTGTCCTTCCAGCAGTGAATAAGTTATCAAAAGCACAATAGGTCTGTGTGATCGATCCAGGAGAGCCATACCATCCAATTATAATTGGGTTGGGGGACCAGATCCTTCAATCTAAGAAGGCCCACTCAAAACATGTAGAAATGTAGTGTTTCAAGGAGAGAAGCTTAAAGAAAGGGAATTGCCTGTGCACAGAAATTAAGTTTTCACCATAAAGGAAACATTATCCAACAGGCTAGGATGCTCAGAACTCCCAGAGACAATACAAGCGCACACCTAGCATATCTGGAAGAAATAAAGTCAGCAAAAACAGCAATAGTTTCCCCAGTGAACTAGAACACATCGATGGCTGCTTGATTAAAGCTGTACAGAACCGGGAGCAAAATATTTCATCCTGGGTGCCTTAAAAAAATCTACACTGACCGCATTTTTAAAAAAAGCCTTCAGAAATGTCTTTGGATTGATTGTTCCTACCAGCCACCATTGCTATAACTTTTCTTTTCTTTTCTTTTGTTACAAAAAGCACGCACACCACACACATACTGCAGGTTTTCTCTCCTTGGATTATTTAAAAGCATTTCTGAAATTCAAATATTCCATACGGTATATTTTTGTATGGTTAGGGTTAAGGTTACTCTGAATCGTTATAGAGTAAGATTCTATAATCTTTAAGATGACTCTGGCATTGCTCTGATATTGAAAGGTGAATTTAACCCTACGAAAAACCCAATGGGATTTCAGATGCTGCTCATAGATTACTCAGATTGAGAACAAGACATTTTAGGGTCCTCTTTTTCCACGGAAGCTCTACTCATTTTATGCAATGAGGCAGCCATTTCTGTTTCTGAAGGCCAACAAGATTAATACTGAACTTTAAACAATCTGTCAAGACATTAATCTGAAATTTAAATGGTATTTCTTATCCGCGTTCCCAAATATTTGCCAGTCGCCCACGCTGAACAGACATACAACCTGTTCAATACAGTTAAATGCTTTGAGTTACTTTGCCACGAGGTATCTCAAATTGTGTTCTTCGGTATTATGTTAGCTTTTTAGGTTTTAATTAAAATCTGTTCAATTCTGAGGAAAAATAATGGATTCTCAGCTTCTGGGAACCGGTTACCAAGTTTGTTACCAAGTCTTGAGAATCTAGAAACAGGTCCAAATTTTTGAACAATTCCAGATGGGTTGACTGGCATGAATAATTATTTCTGATCACAAAGACAATGCACGTGGATTTCGCCCTCAATCACAAAGCGTACTAACCAGAATTACTGGCCACTGTAGAACCCTTGCACACATCCACACACCCACACACACAACTGCTTTGAAGAACAGTAAGCATGGCTCCAAAATCTGTTTACAGATGTTTGCTTAGTTACAAGAATCAAAACAGTAATAACTGTCAATTAAATCATCTTGGAGCCGTGCTGTGGTCAGGCTGTTCCGATTTGATGGGTGGAAAAGATCCGTTTCGGCAGATGAGTCAAATGACCAAGGAAATCCTACTGATGAGGAAGGCGCGTAAGTTTCTCCTGGCCGATTTTGCTCCAGAACACTTCTGGCTGTCTGGCTGTCTTCGTCCCTTCCAGCTGATGCTTTGAGAGGCAGCTTTAGAAGCAGGACAGGCAAACGTGCTTTTCCAAAAGTTTCTCCTTCAGAGGTTCTCAGAAGACAGGATCATGAGCCCAGCAGGACAGCACGGAGGAAGCGGCAAGTTCCAAGCAAGTCCAAAGGAGAAGCAACCTTAAAATATGGACTGAAGGACAAGCGATGAGCCGGGGACACTTGCCTTTAACACAGGAGGTCTTAGCTCCGAGACCATCACAGCGTCAGTTCAAGCAACCGTTTCATGTACGAGAGGCGGCAGCTCCTTCCTTGGGGCACGAGTCCTCTTCATCTTCAATTAATGGCACCTTATCAGTTGGGGCTGCAGATGAGGAGGAAAATCCTCTTTTCCAAACGGTTGGCAGAGAAAAACACAGTCGGCCAGGAGGATGCTCAAAAAGAAATATTAGAAGATGTCTTGGTTCTTCTCCCCATGTGCCTGGTACAAAGTGGAAATTCTCGCACGAAGAGGTAGGAAGGAGGAAGGGCAAGGAGGAGACGGAACCATTTCCTTGCTCTCTAGCCTCCCAAGAATTCTTGCCAAGTGCCACCCTGTCTTGCAAAGCCCATCAGCCACAGCCTGCCTGTCCTAAAGTAGAAATCCGAGCTGCCAATGTAGCCAAGGCTCTCCTCCTGTGGCCCATGGCAGGACCCGCCTGGGCATCTCAAAGCTTTGGGTGGATCCTCTGGACACATGAACATTATGAGCAAGTCTTTGCTCCTACCCAGGATATCAAACAAAATCTTTCACTGAACAGAAGAAAGGGCCGGGCCTTGGACGGACACAGCCACTACCCTAAATGCTCGTTTCTGTTCTGTTTTGTTTTTTTTGTACATTACCAAGGAAGAGGCTGAGCTATTTTGTCCCTACTCAAGGTTCCACCTTTCTCCTCCTTTAAGACACGCTGGAGCAGCGGATGCTCGGGGAGCCCATCTGCGTCAAGACCTTGTCCAGCCACTGCAAGGGTCCGTTCAGGTGGAGCTCGATCCAGCAGGGAGTGCTTGTGACGGTCTGCCGCCTGGAATGGAAACACAGAGAGGACCCTTGTATCTCCATGACAACATGAAGGAGAGGAGAGGAGAGGAGAGGAGAGGAGAGGAGAGGAGAGGAGAGGAGAGGAGAGGAGAGGAGAGGAGAGGAGAAGAGAGGAGTGGAGAGAGGAGCAACACTGAAGGCTCTCTTCCTCCTGATCACCAGAAGCAGATTAATCTGGCCCTGTTGAGGCTGGGCAGGTCAAGCAGCACACATTATGGTCTTTCTTGATAAGTTAGACAAAAACAACAACAGCAACACTCGTAAAAGCCCCTCCTAGTTTCCCTCTATCCCAACTTATGCTGAATGAAATCAAGATGGGGTTTTTGAGTTCATCTCTGATGCTTTCCTCTTTGGAATCTCTGGATTCTCCGGATTCCATGACAACAGGGAGGAGAGGAGAGGAGAGGAGAGGAGAGGAGAGGAGAGGAGAGGAGAGGAGAGGAGAGAGGAGCAACACTGAAGGCTCTCTTCCTCCTGATCACCAGAAGCAGATTAATCTGGCCCTGTTGAGGCTGGGCAGGTCAAGCAGCACACATTATGGTCTTTCTTGATAAGTTAGACAAAAACAACAACAGCAACACTCGTAAAAGCCCCTCCTAGTTTCCCTCTATCCCAACTTATGCTGAATGAAATCAAGATGGGGTTTTTGAGTTCATCTCTGATGCTTTCCTCTTTGGAATCTCTGGATTCTCCGGATTCGGAATGTTTTCTGCTAGTAACCCCTCAACATCGGGCTCATTTCTTCCCTAATCTCAACCTTAGCTCTGCAGGCCTTCCCAGGAGTGAAAACGGTTAATCAATGGAATGGCTTCCCTCCAGAAGTTGTGGGTGCTCTATCATTGGAGGTTTTTAAGAAGAGCCACTTGTCTGGTATGGTATAAGGACTTCTGCCTTGGACAAGGGATTGGACTAGAAGACCTCCAAGGCCCCTTCCAAACCTATTGTTCTATGTTCTAAATAAAGAAGTAGTCTGCTTGATTCGGGTGTCAGAAGGAAGGAGAGGACTGCTGCTCTGGTCAAGAACTTGGCTAGATGCTTCCAAGGTGGACACTATTCAGATCCGGAGCAACAAAGGTGTTTTGGGTTGGCCCGAGCATCCTTCCCGTCTCCTTTGGCAGCTCCTTAGAGGAGCCGGGCATTTTCCTAGGCGTGCATGAGAGCCACGCAACTCAGCAGAATGGCTGTTTAAATTCAGGAGGCATCTCAGAGACCTACACAGGCTGCAATCACACATCTTCTTAACACCAGTGTAACTCAAGCAGGCATTTCCCCAGCTCCTTTCCGAAGCAGCCAATAGATGCAATGAGGAGGCCTGCGCCAGATCCCAAGCACCTATGCCACTGGCTCCAAGTACTGCACACCTCTGCAGGATTGGCAAGGACCTTGGCGATCATCTCATCCAGTCTCCTGCCTACTGGAGAAGTCCCTGCTTGCTCCCTGGGACAACGGAGTCAAAGCAGGCTACTGTAAAGCCCCTGCCATTGGCTCCGTTTCTGTCGATCAGGAAGAACGGTGCATCCTGCTAAGCGGAAGATGGAGAGAGTCCCGTCTGGGGGAAGATCAGACAGGGACGCTCCTCTCCCCACCTCCCACTGCATGGAACTCGGAATCCTGGGTGGAACCTAAAAGATGTGAGATTTACGATAGATAGAAGCCAGGTCTTCTTGACACCCCAGACATTGGCTGTTCCCAGATGCTGTGATGGGAGCCGTGCAAATGGCTTTAAGAGGCCTTTGCACCACGTCCAGGCTGTTGTCTTGATGACCACTGACAACCTCAGCAATCCCCCGCAGCATTCCTTGAATACCAGCTGCGGGGGTGGGGGGAAGAACAATGGAGAAGGAAGCCCATCGCCTTCCGGTTCCGCTTCCTGAAAGATCAGGCTGGTGCTACGTGACTCAGACACCCGAGCAAGAAGGCCTTCCGCCTGGTCCAGCCACCCATGTGCTTTGCAAGTGCCTGGGAAGAGCCCCTGGTGAGAGGGAGGCCGGCCGGCCATGCTTAGCCAGGTATGTCACCCTCACTGGGCATCCTGCTGTGAGATTCCGTGAGAGCTGGAGCCTGAAATGCCTCAGAAGAGAATTGGGATGCTCCTAAACACTGAGCCTGCCCTGGTCCAAGAGCATCTCTGTCCACCTTCTGACACAGTTGGGGAAATAGTTCTGCAAAGATCCTGCTGGGCCATTTGGGCAACCAGAGAGAGAGAGACAGAGAGAGAGAGAGAGAGGAGAGAGAGAGAAGAGAAAGGGAAAGAAGAGAGAGGAGCGAGAGAGAGGAGAGAGGGAGGGAGAGAGAGAGGAGAGAAGAGAAAGGGAGAGAGAGAGAAGAGAAGAGAGAGGAGAGAAAGGGAGAGAGAGAGGAGAGAGAAGAGAGAAAGGGAGAGAGAGAAGAGAGAGGAGAGAAAGGGAGAGAGGAGAGAAAGGAAGAGAGAGGAGAGAGGAGAGAAAGGAAGAGAGAGGAGAGAGGAGAGAAAGGAAGAGAGAGGGGAGAGAGAGGAGAGAAAGGGAGAGAGAGAGAGAGAAAGGGAGAGAGAGGAGAGAGAGAAGAGAGAGGCAGTGGGGGGGGAAGAGAGAGAAACCTGCTGACCCCACCCAGCATCCTTAACCAGAGGAGAGCAAAAGTTACTCTAATCCGGCTGCACAGGCTGCTCTGCCCCAGAGTGACCCCTCCGAAGACACGTAGCAAAGGCCCAAGGAGAGATTCCTCCAAATGGGGGGAGGGAGGGAGCAGCCCTGGCTGGCCTGGGATAGAGACCAAGGGATACAAGGCCCTGCTGACCCCTGCTTAACATGCAGCCGGGGGCCAGTTGCAATGCACAAGCACAGAACGTGCTCCGGCCGGCTGTCTCTTCTCAAGGACCGAGGCCTCCCAGCCCCACCCAAGGCGGCAGCAGCAGCAGTGTGCACATCTGGAGCTCATTAGACACCCTGGCCATCGGCCAAGGCCCAAAGCAGCCTGAGCAGGGAGCAAGCCAACAGCAAAACAAGATGGACTCCAGACATCTGGAGGAGCTGCGAGAGGTAATGTGAGAGGTCTGGGCGCCCACTCCTTCCCTGGCCGAGATGGAAAGCCACAGCTGCCGCCCGTTCCCAGGAGCTCAGGGCCAGGATTCCCCCCACCCCTTTCTTTCTGGGGTCCTTGCAGACGGCACAGTCTTGGTCCTGTGCTTTCTTTCCCCACTTGGTACAACCCAAACCATGCATTCAACCCCCACTTTCCCACCTTGGGGCCTCTTCCCAACCCTCTTTTACCTCCCTGTAAAAATTCCTTCCTGCCCTCCAATTCCCTAAATGGCCATCATAAAGAGGACAACATCCAGCGCTCCGAACTGCAGCCGAAACCATTCCTTCCGGCATCATTTCGAGGGCCACATTGGGGCACTGCTGGTCACCTCTCTGCCTCTTCGCCCAGCCATCTCGAGGCCCAAGAATAACAGAAGAACAGAGTTGGAAGGGACCTTGGAGGTCTTCTAGTCCACCCCCCTGCTCAAGAAGGATACTCTCTACTGTTCCAGACAAGTAGCTGTCCAGTCTCTTCTTAAAAGCCCCCAGTGATGGAGCACCCACAACTTCTGGAGGCAAGCTGTCCCAATGGTTAATTATTCTCCCTGTTAGAAAGTTTCTCCTTAATTCCAGGTTCTCTCCTTGATTAGTTTCCATCCATTGTTCCTTGTCTTGCCTTCAGGTGCTTTCAAAAATAGGTTGACCTTGATTTCTTTGTGGCAGCCCCTCAAATATTGAAAGACTGCTATCATGTTACCCCTGGTTCTTCTTTTCACTAGACCAGACATACCCAATTCCTGCAAATGTTCTTCATATGTTTTAGCCTTCAGTTGCTATTCTCTGCACTCTTTCTAGAGTCTCAGCATATTTTTTATTTTTTTTTTACTAAAACTGGATACAATATTTCTAG
>QLTV01001543.1:599112-625935 GCA_003457575.1 Thermophis baileyi
ACTTCAAGCCCGGGTGTCTCGGAAGGCCTACCTTTGGAAGCCGAGAGCCAGCGATGTCCTCCCTTCGAACCGGTCCCTTCGGCCGTGGAGGCCACACCCAGTCCCTTCCAGGAGCTTCCATGCTCGAGCCCCGGAGCAGCAGCAGACCTGTCCGCACAGGCCGCTGCCTCACCACCAACTGAATTGCGCAGGTCTAGTAGGGCTCCAAAACGCCCCGCCTACCTGCGTGATTACGTATGCTGGACAGCTCCATCCAGGAGGGGAGGGGTGTTATGTTCTAACTGTTTCAACTGTGTTGCATGGTTCCAACCAGGTCCAGCGTTTGAGCGGGAAAAAGCTCAAACGCTATTGGCTGGTCTGTCTGACAGCTCCCTATAAAAGGGCAAGCTGTCAGACTGCTCTTTGCTGGTTGCTTACACAAGAGCTGAAATAAAGAGCTGCTTTGGAAGTCTGTCTCCTGTCATCTCTACCCACTATCTAACAAGTCCAGCTAGCCAAATATTCCAAGGAAGATTTTGAGCTATGTGAGAATACAGAGATTTATTGCAAGGAAAAAGAAAAGCAATGTGTTGTTGTCTAGATGTAAGTTGTGCATACATGTGTTGACTGCAGTGCCAATACATCTGAAGGACACCAACTGGGTAAGGTCTAATCCAGGGGTGGGCAACGATGGCAACTTTATGAGCTGAGGACTTCAACTCCCAGAATTCCCAACTTCTCGGAACTAAAGTCCACTTGCCATAGTTGCCCACTCCTTGTCTAATCCTAGATCTGCCCCTTATTCAGAGATTCTTGGGCATAATTCTCCTTGCAACTCCAGTGCATGCAAAAAACCCTCCTTCTAATTCTCCATCACACCCAGCAACAGAGCTATCAACTAGTTTAAACTGATCCAAAAAGGAGATGAATGCAAATTGTTTTGCAAAACTGGATAAGGTCCTCCAGAACAGGGGTCCTCCAACCTTGGCAACTTTAAGACTTGTGGACTTCAACAGAGACTTAATCTCCTATGGAAATCCTACTGTGGTTCTGAACTGCACAGATTCCCTGCCACAGAGTCAGTCCTGTGGGCCAACTCATTGGACAGAAGTGACAAGAGAAAAACATAAAACACAAAGGGAAGCAGAGTCAAAATAAATTACCTGGTGGTATCTTGCACACGGTAGCTGGGTGCCAGCCATAACGCTGGTTGCAGTTGGGGGACTGGACAAATATGGCACTGTCACTAAGGCACTCGGCAAAAACTTCCCCTCCAATGTAATACAGCCTCACTCCTCTCCCTAGGAAAAACAGGTTCAGCATCAGGACAGCAAAGACGACAAAGAGTTCGATCTCTTTTTGAAAGGACTCCTTTGGGTCTTCCCTCCCTCCCTCCCTGGCAGCAAGAGGCACGGAAGATCTTTGCACCCTTCTTCCAAAAAGCAACTTATGTGGTGTTTTGTAACATATCTTGACTCTGTCTATGGAGAGTCTCTATCATCCAGGTTGTGGTTGTCCCAAAGGTGTTTCTCCAAAAGGCATCTGGACATTCTTGCTTTTTCCTTGAAAACGTCCAGAACTGAAGAAGCTTCTTGGATGAGAGGTGAAACATTTTCAAGGAAAAACCAAGGAAGTCCAGTTGCCTTCTGGAAAAACACCTTTGGGATATCCTGACGGCCATGCAGTGAGAAGGCTGGGCTGAATTACCTATGTTGGGTCACCAAGGGAGGAGAAATTGAGAGCTGGACAGAAGTTGACCCACTCTGCATCCCAGGTGTAGGCAGTTTGATGCTGCTCAGGAATTTGGGGCTTCAGTTCTCACCAGCGTGGCTAAAGGCTGATGGGAAGTACAGTCTGAAACATCTGGAATGTGCCTTCTCTGTGCTGTAGCCACAACCACATGCAAATTATCTTAGGCCATAAATTGCTTTCTAATAAGTCAGCCCTCTTTTCTGTAGTCTCCAGGAAGAGGCACTGATGGAAATTCCATTATTTAAAAGGTCCAAAACTGATGAAATCCCTACAGCTGGAACAAAGTTTGTTTGGTTTTTGTTTTGCTTTTTTGGAATCTCCAAAGCATGGCAGCTAGTTCTATTTAATTCCCTCTGTTCATTGACTCCAAGAAATCGCTGCCTGCTGGAAAAAAATGTTATGACTTGTTAACATGACTCAAAAAGAGCACCACTAAGAAACACAACTTTTTCAAAATTGGATGGGAGATTTTGATAGACTGGTTTGTAAAGTCGTTGCTCTCATCCCAGCTTTCCATTTTTGTTGGTGAAAGAGCCAGCTGTAATAAACAGAGTTAAAGAGCGTGCTTGTGTGAAGATCACAGAAAAGTTGGTGCCTTCCAAACATTAAGTTTATTATATAAACAAGAAAGATAATAAAGCCAGACGGCCTTGTGTAGCTAAATATGCAGCATCACTTTAGGCAGGGGTGGGAAACTATGGCCCCTTTATGACCTTGGACTTCATCTCCCAGAATGCCTCAGCCAACATGGCAACTATGGCCTCTTTACAACCTGTGGAGTTCAACTCCCTGAATGCGTGAGAGGAACTCTGGGAGTTGCAGTCCACAGATCATAAAGGGGCCATAGTTCCCCACCCCTAACTTAAGGTAAGCAAAAAAGCTATGTGTGTCCTAAAGGCTATACTCTCCTGGACGAGTTCATTGTTTACGCAGGGCCTGAGTCCTTTCCACCACCACCCACCACCCATTCCTGCCCCCTCCCCCAAAGACAAGGCAATGGAGGCTACCAATGTGCCGCCTGGTCAGCTCCACTGCTGCGTTGCGGTTGACATTGGAAAGCAGGCCGAGGCAGAAGCGCTCCGAATTTGATGGGTCCGTGAAACCATCCACAGTCATTGAGGGCTGAGAAGCGTGGAATGTCTCTCCCACTCGCTGGTTGAGCTCATAATAGGAAATGGAGCACCAGAAGGCCGGTTCACAGTAGGTGACCGGCTGGAGATCTGCAAGAAAATGGTGGAGAGGATAAAGTTTGCTTCTTCTCACATGTACAGTTTTGCCAGCCGCTTAAAAATGTGTGCAGGTGGTCCTCGGTTTATAAGTGAAATGTTTACAGGTAGTCAGAATAATAGAATAACAGAATAGCAGAGTCGGAAGGGTCCTTAGAGGTCTTCTAGTCTGATCCCCCGCTCAAGCAGGAGACCCTATACCAGCGGTTCTCAACCTGTGGGTCGTGACCCCTTTGGGGGTCGAACGACCATTTCACAGGGGTCGCCGCGCACGTTAGCCCGCCATCTTGGTGCCACCGTCACTGCAGGGGTGAAATGCTCCCAGTTCGGCTGTGCCTGCGGGTCGCCGGACAGCCGATAGCGACGGAAGCGGGAGACTTCGCCCACCCGCCCGGACGCCGCCATTTGAGTTCTTTTACCCTCTGCGCATGCGCAGAACGCTTTGCGCATGCGCAGAGGGTAAAAGAACCCAAATGGCGGCATCCGGGCGGGTGGGTGGAGTCGGATGGTGCGGGGGGGAGTCGCAGCGGTGGGGGGTTGCGGTGGGGTCGCAGCATTAGAAAGGTTGAGAACCACTGCTCTATACCATTCCAGACAAGTGGCCAATCTCTTCTTAAAAGCCTCCAGTGATGGAGCACCCACAACTTCTGAAGGAAAGCTGTTCCACTGGTTAATTGTTCTCACTGTCAAGAAATTTCTCCTTAATTCCAGCTTGCTTCTCTCCTTGATCAGTTTCCATCCATTATTCCTTGTCTGGCCTTCGGGTGCTTTGGAAAATAGCTTGACCCCTCCTCTCTGTGGCAGCCCCTCAAATATTGGAAGACTGCTATCGTGTCACCTCTTCTTTTCACTAGACTAGACATACCAAATTCCTGCAACCGTTCATTGGATGTTTTAACCTCCAGCCCCCTAATCAACTTGGTTGCTCTTCTCTGCATTCTTTCTAGTCTCAGAGATTGGCCAACCATTTGTCTGAAAATGGTATAGGGCACCAAGTGCCCAAACCGGAATGCGCGTGCGTGCATGCCTTTGCGCGCGCCGGAGCGCTGGAAATCCGAAGACCAGGTGGCCGGCGCCTGCATGTGCCAGCCGGCCAGCTGGTCTTTGGGTTTCCGGTGCTCTGGAGCACATGCGCGCCGACCAGCTGGTCTTCGCGCACGCTGGAAACCAGAAGAGCAACTGGCGACGGCGCGCATGCCCACAGAGAGGGCTCTGTGTGCCACCTCTGGCACACGTGCCATAGGTTCGCCATCACGGGTATAGGGTTTCCTGCTTGAGCAGGCAGGTTGGACTAGAAGGCCTCCAAGGTCCCTTCCAACTCTATTATTCTGCTAAGTATTATAACAGTATTGTAGCAAAAAAAAAAAAGGTAGTAAAATCGAGTGAGACTCACTTAACTGCCTTGTTTAGAACAGAAACTGTGGTTATAAGTCGAGGAGTAGCTGTATTTCTAATTCTTCAAGGAGTCTAGTAGGATCCCGGAGGACGAAGGGTTGCATTACAAGCAATTATTTTGCTAAAGATATGCAGTTCTAAAGGCATCCCTCAACTAAGGAGCCGCGGTGGCGCAGTGGTTAGAGTGCAGTACTGCAGGCTACTTCTGCTGATCACCGGCTGCCAGCAGTTTGGCAGATCGAATCTCACCAGGCTCAAGGTTGACTCAGCCTTCCATCCTTCCGAGGTGGGTAAAATGAGGACCCCGATTGTTGGGGGCAATAGGCTGACTCTGTAAACCGCTTAGAGAGGGCTGTAAAGCACTGTGAAGCGGTATATAAGTCTAAGAGCTATTGCTATTGCTAAGCTAGACATCCAATACATGCCCTCCAGTTAACCAAATCATGGTTTGTTGAATAATAGCAATAGGACTTAAACTTATATACCGCTTCACAGGTGCTTCACAGCCCTCTCTAAGCGGTTTACAGAGTCAGCCTCTTGCCCCCAACAATCTGTGTCCTCATTTTACCCACCTCGGAAGGATGGAAGGCTGAGTCAACTTTGAGCCTGGTGAGATTCGAACTGCCAAATTGCAGTCAGCCGGCAGTCAGCAGAAGTAGCCTGCAGTACTGCACTCTAACCACTGCGCCACCGTGGCTCATATAAACCACCATTTTGGGTTTAAATTATGCTTTAGAATATAAAATATAGCACTTGGTTTGCAAACTATAACGGGCAGATACACATAAATTGTGAGGTCAAAACCAAGCCACCTTCTGGCTTCTTATTAGCAATGTGCAGAAATCACTGGTCCAGGAAAAGGATGTTCTGGGAAACTCATCCATGCTGTGCACAGTGGCATGGGAAAGGTTAGGAGAGTGGGTCAGAAAATTAAGAAGACCACAGTGGCACAAACAACCACCCCTTCAGTATGTGCACCATCGCATGCAGAAGTAGAGAAGCGTTAAGTCACATTGCAGTGGCCGCCATCTTGACGTATTTGACCCCTGTCCAAAGATGTTGCTGGTCATTCAACATATTCAACCTCATTTCAAGGCATGGAAGGGTTGCAGCCGGCTGATGATGCAGTTTGGACTTCCTGCAACATTGTAGAGTGACGATGCATGGCAAGTTTGTCCGGCAGCAATTTTTACCAAAGATTTGGAGATAATTGCTACTAATTAGAATAGACATATAAAAAGGTGGTGGATCAGCTGGGAAGTCCAGCTTTTGCTCCTACCCTGGCCAATAGCAATAGCCCTTAGACTTATATACCACTTCACAATGCTTTACAGCCCTCTCTAAGCGGTTTACAGAATCAGCCTGTTGCCCCCAACAATCTGGGTCCTCGTTTTATTGACCTCGGAAGGATGGAAGGTTGAGTCAACCTTGAGCCGGTCAGAATCGAACTGCTGGCAGTGGGAAGAATTAGCCTGCAATACTGCATTCTAACCACTGTGCCACCAGGGCTCATAACTTTGGGAAGACAAGACCAAGGACATTCCAGCAAAATACATGAGTTTTCTGTACCCAAAGTAAGAGGCAAATTGCTACGGAAAGACATTTGATGACCAGCTTTGTTCTCCATTCATTGGCGTAATTCTCTTTTAAAGCCATCAAAGGTGTCAGCTCCCACCATATTTTGGGGTAATGAATCCCTTAGTTTAACTCTACATTGTGTGAAGAACATCAGTACATCTGCCTTGAATCCACCACTCCTAAAGTTTCATTGGATGACCCAACATGGGGTTGTGAACACTGAAAATGACAACAACTTCCAGATTTGTCAATAAATACAAGCAAATGGTGGATGAAGACCTGGACTGCAGTCCGGTAGAGGTTGAGTGGGCAGCATCTCCAAGCCAAGCTGAGTTGAGCGAAATGTTATTTGTGTCTGTGAGCCTCTTGTCAGTGGATGTTGAGAAGAACGAGCTCAATGCCACAAGACATTTGTTACTTAAATCATATTCATGCAAGATTCAAGAGCTGGCTTGTTGCCGCACATCTGTTTTCTCAATCAGGAACCAAAATAGTTTTTTAAGAGAACTGGAAATGATCTCAGAGTGGATTGCTTCCTTAGGATACGTATATTCATCTTGTCCCAGAGAGAAACAGGTGGCAGAACTTCAAGAGAAAATACAACCTGATATATCTATTAACTGGGAGTGAAAGTGAGTGGAATGAGAATGCTAAATGTTGAGTCTTTTTTTCACAATAGTTCCCAATTACAGCCACAGTTCGGCAGCACCCTCTTTGACTCTGCCTTCAGCTCCCAGGGAAAAAAATCAAAGGTTCCACATCATGCTACACTTACCCAGATTACTGTGTGCAGGAGACATCGGATTCGGAGATAAATTTGGAGAACCTAGCGGGGCAGAAGGAAATTCAATAAGTAACTCTGAGGCAGAATGTGATTCAGATCACACATTGCACTAACCCAAAGTTTGCATAATTGTGATCTGTTGAATAAACCACAGGAATTGTCTTCATATGCTAAGCCAAAGTGTTTTGGTGCCGTGTACAAATTGGCTAAGTTTTAAGTGCGGGTCTCACTCATCTCCACAACACTTCCTCAAGGAAATTCTATGTTATGGTTCTAGAGTCCAAAAAGTCATCTGAAATGCTGTTGCTCCCTCCGGTGTGTCCAGATTGCTCTAGAACTGGGTGAACATTGCAGAAAGCAAAGCTATACCACCTCCTCTAACTTAGACTTGCGACAGGGGGGGGGGACGGATTTTAACAAGGTTCATTTTGCCAAACAAATTCAAGAAATATCTGCCTCCCTCTATTTATGGACTTCTCCACTTTTTTTTTCTGGAGAACTGCAGATGGCAAAGATGGAACTAAACTGGGAGAGAAGCAGAATTGGGTTCTGTACTCCCATTCAAAGGGCAAAAGAAGAACGGGATGGCAGAGAATGAGGTGGCTGGATGGAGTCACTGAAGCAGTCGGCATGAGCTTAAATGGACTCCGGGGGATGGTAGAGGACAGGAAGGCCTGGAGGAACGTTGTCCATGGGGTCGCGATGATGTTGTGGCTTGCCCCCGTCCCGTGCAGCTGCTCATGGATCCGGAAGAACAAGAACAGACCATAGAGTGGCAAGAGCGGTCTGTAGCTCCGGCACCGGAGTCCGAGACCGAAGAGGAAGCAGGGCCAGAGGACGATGCGCAATCAGGGCCTTCTGCACCTCCTCAGCAGGAGTTCAGTGACTCCAGTGAAGAGGAGGGGCGTCTGATTGATGCCAGAGCACGCAGGGCAGCTAGCCGGCAAGAGTGGCTGTGTAGAAGGAGGGCTACTCGAAAGTAAGCTTGTTATGTGAGTGGGAACAAGCACTTTGGCAGAAACTCTGAACTTAAATGATCACTAAGTCTTGATTAGTGATAAACCCTACTTTAATTTGGACAAGTGTGTGTGTGTGTCGTTTCTGGGGGTTTGCTACGCTGGGTCACAACAGATGGGTCGGACACGACTTCGCAACTAACAACAACAACAACAACTCCCGTTCAGTCATTTCTGATTATAAATAGTTATTTTAGATACAGTTGTCACGTTTTGTGGCTTATATCAGCAGTAGAGTGCCGTTCCCCCCAGCCATGAGCTGCAGCTCTCTCGGGCTAATATTCTTCTTGAGAAATCGCCATTAAAGAGTTGTTTGCTGCCCAGCTAAGCTAAGAAGCCGGGGTTAAGTCCTGTTCAATGTGCATTTCTCCTCCCTACATGGCTGGTATTGAACCCACGACTGTTTCTTTCCTTGTCAGCATCAGCCGCGACAGGAAAAATAACTCCTGGGCAGAGAAGGAGAGAATGATCTAGATCAGGGGTCTCCAACCTTGGCAACTTTGCTAACAGGAAAGCTGGCTGGGGAATTCTGGGAGTTGAAGTCCGCCAGGCTTAAAGTTGCCAAGGTTGGAGACCCCTGATCTAGACCCGGGGGGGGGGGGAGGCAAGATCACAGAGACCAGGAAGAGGGAGGAGGAAGGAATCCTCTCAGGGATGGGATGAATTTTCAAGACCTGGCCAGAGATGAGTTGTGAGGCAAGAGAACAATTCCTTTTAATCCCACAAAAATCATTTCTGGTTGTGATTTACCTGCATCTAAACTGTGGTTCATTTGATGGTCACTGGTTTCTCCATCCTCACTCAGATATCCGGGAGGCGGTGTCTCTGAAGAGGGGGAGGAAAAATTAAAATAGAGCTTTACAAAAGCCGCGCCATTCTCAACCGCACCGAGCTATTTATCAGACTTCCAGTCTGTTTTTCTATTCAGTCAAGGTCCCAAGATAGGCCAACCAAAATCCAAATACCAAGTTGAAAGCATGAGCTCAAAACTAATAAAAGCGTTAACAAATTATTAAAAGCCTGGCAATGGAGATGCCTCTTGGCTGCTTTTCTAAGAGGAGAAGTCAGGAGAGGTCCAGGGGGAATCTGCAGCCTGGGACCAGGCAGGAAAAGGCCTCCTCCTCTTCCTCCTCTTGCCTGCACAATGTAACAGCTAGGGAGACCCAAAAGACGAGCACAAAAGAGTAAACAACTCTGGTCAAGGTTTGGTCTTTGCAAAATAAAAAATAAGGGAAGGGCTTTATAACCCAATTCTTTCTTACCACCAGGTTGTGAAATAAGCAGCCAACGCTTCTTGCTAACAGATGTGGCGCCCACCAGGGAATAGTGGAGGGTCAGGGCTGGAAAGAAACTGAACTGGGGGTGTAGATAAGCAGACGGAGGCCCTGGAGTAGGAAGTCCACCAGAAGGGAGGATGGTCTCTCAATACTTTTCAAAAGGATCCTCCTCTCACCCCCATAATTAGCGGGGTAACATAGCAAGAGGGGGGGGAGGGAGAGAAGGGCCATTTTTCTTCTTTGCCTGCTGCCTGTGAGAAGACATGAAGCCCTCCGTGCCAAAGTGAAGCGAGGTTCCTGGGGCTTGAAAGGAAGCCCCTTCCCACTCTCTCTCTTCTTCCTGGGGACGCCATACCTGGAATGTAGTTGCTCTGAGGTTCGATGCCAGCTGGGAAATTCGTGTTCTCGGGAATGGAATGGCTGTAATCGTCGAGCGGAGGGAATTCGGCTGGAATTTCCGCATGTCGTGGGACCAAAACCGGAGGTAATACTGAGGACAAAAGCAGCCAGTCACAAATGCAGCCCACTTTGAGGCTTTCTGACAATGAGACCCCCACACCAGGGGTGGGTTCCTCCCGGTTCGTACTGGGTCGCCCGAACCGGTAGCGAGGTGCTGGTGATGTCATGATGGCGTCGTGGACCCGCCTTGGTCGGTGCCGGTCCGTGGGCGCCGCCATTTTTTTCCGTGAATTTTGGACGGCTTTTTTACGTTTTGGGCTGTTTGTGCTCTGCTGCTGCTTTGGAAAGGGCCCTCCCACCCGCCCCCGGGTTAAGGCTGTCCTTTATTCTTCGCCCGAAGCACAGCTGATCAGCTCCTCAGCTGTGGTTCGGGCAGATTATAGTGACTGAGCATGCGCGGACACAGAATTGCACCGGGGGAGCGCGCGCGCCACGTAACCCTAAGCCACGCCCACAGAGTGGTACTGGAAATTTTCGGAACCCACCCCTGCCCCACACCCCTTCCCTAGGGGCTCCTGGGTTGGCCCTACCTGGTGTTTCCACTCTTTGGTAGTGATATGGATTCACACAGACTTCGTCCTTCTTCATGTTGAATGCGTATTCACACATTTCCATGGCGCGCAGTTCATGGTGGCTATGAAGGTCTGGCCACCGCCACAGCCGGCAATAGATGACGTGCGGGAGACCCTTTCGATGGGAGACCTGCAGCCGACCATCCAGCGACCTGAATTTGGAGAGAAAAGACACCGCTGGAGACAAGACTTGGCTAGAAGGTCTTCGTTTGCCATTAAAAATTGTGGTAAACCATCAAAAGTTAAGATTAAATAAATTAAATAACAAATATTTAAATAGTTGCCACTATTAAAGATATTCTTGAAATAACTTCAGAAGCTGTTAATCCAAAACAAGTCAGCTACTCATTTACAGGATCTCCATATTTATTGGATCTACCGGATCACTAGAAATGCACCGGGGGGTGGGTGGGTTTAGGAGAAATAGAAAGACCTCTTGCAAGACTAGGATCTTACTATCTTCTATGATCTTATTCTCAAGGAAGAACCTAACCGCAACCAAGCTTACTGCAAGGTTACCTGAGGTATTTGGGGGGGGGGGGTTTCCACCCCACCCCCAAAGCTACAGTACAGGGCCTTTTTATACTTTTTGATTTGTCTATTTGCAAAACGTAAACAATTCAACAGGAAGATGCAAACAGACAAAAAGAACATATAAATAGTGATAAAAGTAAAATAAAGATTAACAAAAAGAAATCATACAGTATTACCGTAATATACAACTACCTCAGTCCTTTAACAAGTTATTAAATCTGGGCTTTTTATAATATAAAGACCCTTTTAAAAAAATCAGCAAAGACCATGTCTCTCGGAGACCCTTGTTGACGCTGCAGTTTTGATTTCTTTATATCAGCATAGGATGGCTCTCTAAGCTGACCTAAAAAAGCCAAACTTCTTCATAAATTGCCAAAATATGTATTTTTGGACTTGTGTTCACCATCACGTTTACATTGTTAACAACTGTGATTTTTCTGCCAGATTTGTGTTAACACTTGAGATCAAAATCTCCCTAACTTCATGTGCTTGTACTCATTCATATATTTTTGTGACACAACTCCAATGCTGTGTGTTGTATACAAAAGTCCAAGAAGTTGCTAGCCTGGAAACTTCAGTAAAGGACCGGATGCCCAAACGGCTGATCAGGAAGGATCTTCTTGGTTGGCATCAGAACTGCCAATGCCAAGTGCCAGCATGGCCTGAAAATGTCCGCCATGGACCTGGAAGCCAGTGCCAACTACAACAGAACCCAGCAGCCCCACCCCCTACTTCACCCTTTCCTCACTGCCACTTAAGTGGTCTCTCTGGCTCACCGACTCTGCATTTGGGTGGAAGGGATGCCAAATGGCAGAGTTTCCCCTGCTGGTGGTTGACTGGCAACTCCCCTGTTTCCCTGCTCAGGAAAGGATGCAGGAGACCATTGTGGTCCAGTGTCAGCAATGCTGCTTCCTGTGGCAAAAGGGGATGTTCCTCCCAGAAGCTGAAAGCAAACCACACCAATGTCCCAACGCCTCCCCTCCACGTGTTGCGTCTAGGGAAGGAGAGGTCTGGGAAAGCAAGGCTTCCCTGCCAGGCACTCAGCAAGAGGGAGTCTGTGTGCTTATAGTGGGCAGCTCTTCAAGAAGCATGCGCTGGATCATTAAGATGGATGGGTGGATGGATGGTGGGTGGATGGATGGATGGATGGATGGATGGATGGGAGGGTGGGTATCCTTGGGGGCAAACTGGGAAGTAACAAGGGTCCACTAGCTTCCATAGACAGAATTCTAATCCAACCAGTCAGTATACCTAATATAAGCCATGGTCTTAGGCTATTTTTATAATATAGCTTCCTTAGATTGCAACTGGATGCAGCTTCTTGATCCAAGAGACTCCAATTCTCTCTGCCCTTCAGTAAGCATTTTAAGGCTGCAAGGTCCCATCCCACTTGGGACTCTGATGGTCAGGAGAGAGAGAGAGGGAGAGAGAGAGAGGGAAGGAGAGAGAGAAAGAGAAGGAGGGAGGGAGAGAGAGGGGGAGAGAGGAGGGAGGGAGGGAGAGAGGAGGAGGGAAGGAGAGAGAGAGGAGGGAGAGAGGTGGAGAGAGGGAAGGAGAAAGAGAGAGGGAGAGGGAAGGAGGGAGGGAGGGAGAGAAAGGGGAAGAGGGAGAGAGAGGGAGAGAGAGGGAAGGAGGGGGGAGAGGGAGAGGGAGGGAGGGAGAAAGAGAGAGAGGGAGAGAAGGGGACAGAGAGAGGGAGAGAAAGGGAGAGGGAAGGAGAAAGAGAGAGGGAGGGAGGGAGAGGGGCTTACCAAAAATGTCAAGAGAGCCCCAAAGCCATCTTTCTGTGTCACACACTGGCCAACTACATACCTTTCAGGTCTTCAGGGAGAGGAGAGCGACTGGCCAGTTCCACTCTCTGCATGATTCGGGAGCTCGTAAACAGCCACGAAGACAAGTCGCTACTGATCCTTTGGGAGGAGGACCATTCGCCCTTCCAAGCTCTCTAAACTGGTGGCCTTCACCTCTCAGGGAAGTGAGTTCTACATTTCATCCTGGGTTGGGCTTATTGGTTCTGAATCCCCTAGGATTTAGTTCTATGGGTAGACCAAGTAAGATTCTGAGAGACAGGGGAAAAACATCCCTCCATCCATATTTTGGTACAATGCAGACCTTTAAAGAGCTCTTCAACTTCCTCCTGTCGAAGCGAAAAAAGCCTGCAGTCACAACGAAGCTGCCCCACATTCCTAATAATTTCGGGTTGCTCTTGGAGGCACCTTTCCCAGCCTTATAAGATCTCTCTCTAAGTGTCTGTGGTCCCCAGAGCTGTACACAGAATGTCAACTGTGGCCTCTCACCGTGGACGTCTATAAAGTCCTTATTGTGTTGACTATTTTCATTTCCATCCTGAATGAATCCACGTATGGAATCGGTCTGTCTGCAGCAGCCACACGCTTGAGTTGACATGCTCACTTTCTGAACAGTCCCTGCTAACCTAAATCAGGTTTTATGCTTCCTTTGGACTTGTTGACACTGAACTGCGTTTGTCAAAAGAAGGACCAGGGGTGACATGCTAGTAGCGTTCCAATATTTGAGGGGCTGCCACAAAGAAGAGGGGGTCAATCTGTTTTCCAAAGCATCAGAAGGGAGGACATGAAGCAATGGATGGAAACAAATCAAGGAGAGAAGCAACCTGGAATTAAGGAGACACTTCCTGACATTGAGAACAATTAACCAGTGGAACGCTTGCCTTCAGAAGTTGTGGTTGCTCCATCACTGGAGGCTTTTAAGAAGAAGAGAAGAGAGACTGAAGAGACTGGACAGCCACTTGTCTGAAATGGTATAAGGTGTCCTGCTTGAGCAGGGGGTTGGACTAGAAGACCTCCAAGGTTCCTTCCAACTCTGTTATTCTCTTATTCTGTCATCTTGGGATCCGTTGGCTTCAGTTTGGAGATTCTCTTAGAGCTCTTTCCAATCTGTTTTTTGTTTTACTACAGAAGCAACGATTTGGAATCATCAGCACACTTGGCTTCCTCCTGCTCTTCATTTACTCCAGAATGTTTATAAACACAGGCAAAACTATTGTTTGCAAGACCAATTCCTTGGGGACTCCACTCCAGTTTGAAAACTGCCCATGGATTTGCTGGCTGCATAGTCGCAGACCTGAAGTTACCATAGTGATCAAAACAAGTTTCTTGCAAACAATTCAACAAAGAGCAAACATCGTAAAAAAAAAAAGCGATCAAACAAAGCCCCATAAATGTCAAGAGCTACTCTTGCCTATGAAAGGATCAGTCCAAGAGCTTCTAACAAAGATTGTGATGGCCTTGTTTTATTTTCAGATCGTACCTTTGATCTGGATTCCTATTTGCTGTTCATTAGAAGGTCGTAGGAATTCCTGTCTTTTCAAAAACCTGCTATTTGATGTGGAGTTTTATTCCCCAATCACCAGTGAGCAAAGAAGGAACTAGGGAAACTAATCCAGCAACCTAGAACTAAGGAGAAATTTCCTGACAGTTGTTGTTGTTAGTTGCAAAGTTGTGTCCGACCCATCACGACCCCATGGACAACGTTCCTCCAGGCCTTCCTGTCCTCTACCATCCTCTGGAGTCCATTTAAGCTCATGCCTACTGCTTCAGTGACTCCATCCACCCACCTCATTCTCTGTCGTCCCCTTCTTCTTTTGCCCTCAATCGTTCCCAGCATTAGGCTCTTCTCCAGTAAGTCCTTCTTTCTCACCACAGAGAGGAGGGGGGGGGTCAAGCTATTTTCCAAAGCACCTGAAGGCCAGACAAGGAATAATGGATGGAAACTGATCAAGGAGAGATTCAACCTAGAAATAAGGAGAAATTTTCTGACAGAACAATCAACCCATGGAACAGAAGTTGCCTTCAGAAGTTGTGGGAGCTTCATCACTGGAAGCTTTCAAGAAGAGACTGGACTGCCATCTGTCAGAAATGGTTTAGGGTCTCCTGCTTGGGTGGGGGTTTGGACTAGGTGACCCACAAAGTCCCTTCCAACTCTGTTAATCTGTATCTATATCTATGTGTAACAATTAACCAGCGGAACTGCTTGCCTCCAGAAGTTGTGGGTGCTCCATCACTGGAGGCTTTTAAGAAGAGACTGGACAGCCATTTGTCTGGAATGGTATCGGGCAGGGGTCACGAACCCTGGTTCATGGCCCAGTTCTAGGCTGTGGCCCGTTCAGAACCGGGCCGCAGAAATGGTGAACTCACGAAGCTGCATTTGTGAAAGCAGCATGCACACACGAAACCATCCCCTCTCCCCCCCCACCTCTAACCCCACTGCCGCCTCTGCCAGTCCACCAAGCTGGAAAGGTTGAGGACCGTGGGTATAGGATATCCTGCTTCTTTCTGCAGGGGGTTGGACTAGAAGATCTCCAAAGTCCCTTCCTATTCTGTTCTTCTGTTACTCGTGTACTGCAACACCAAACCGGGGCATAGGTCCCACAATGAGAGAATGGATGGTAGAAGTGATGGGGTTGGCAGAGATGGCACAACTGTTTTAATTAAAGAGAAGAAGCTCTCTAGTTTTGTTTCCATTTGGAAACCACTTCTGAACTTTTTGTTTGAAATTGAAAAAACGAAACTGATTTTAGGTTTTGAGGATTAGAATGACTTTGTTATTATGGAATATTATGGAAATGGCTTGAAATATTAGAAATGCGAAGCAAAAAGTTGAAGTTGTAATTCTTTCTTTGTATTTTACTGCACGGAAAAAAGTTAGAACTCCTTTCTTTCTTTCTTTCTTTCTTTCTTTCTTTCTTTCTTTCTTTCTTTCTTTCTTTCTTTCTTTCTTTCTCTTTCTTTCTTTCTTTTTCTTTCTTTCTTTCTTCTTTCCTTCCTTCCTTTCCTTTTTCTTTCCTCTCTCTCCTTTTCTTCTCTTTGCACCCTTCCTTCTTCCTTCTCTTAGCTTTCAAACTTTTGTCTCTTTTTCTATTTTTATCTTATAATAAACTTTAATAAAATACCAAACAGAGGCATAGGTGAGCAGAGTTACATTAGTATTTAAAAGGGCATCCTTGAAATTAGGATGAGGCACACAACTTTTCCCCCAATTTTTCTCCCTAGAGATTTTCTACTTGCCACTTTTTTTTCCCTCAAAAGAAAAAAAATGGAAAAGTACTAAGGAAGGAGGAAAGCAAGACTAAACTCCCCGGTAAACTCTCCAGTAAGACAGCAAAATACAACTTTTTTTCCATTTCCTCCATAAAAGCATTTCATTAGAGCACTAAACCAGTTCTGTTTGCATCTCCAGCCTCCAGTGTTCACTAATAAGGGAGTGTGGGATGAATAATTTCCTGTCCAGCGACCACACGCCTCATCATACACTTTCTGCAGATGCACCTGATGACCCCAAAACTTACTCCCCGCTTAGCCAAGTAGCACTGCGGAGTTTCCAGCAGGAAAGGATGGAGAATTTTGGCCTCTTGAAAACAGACATTTTGAGGGGAGAGCGAAAACAAAGGTGAAAAGCACACCAGAAAAGAGAAATGAGTGAGTTTTATAGCTCCAGCTTCCTTAATTATGACTCACCACCCAGCCAGAGATAAAAAGCCCAGCTCCAAAGTCAGAAAAGTTTTCGAGGGTGAAGACCTTAACAAGGCCCTTCCTTGCAAAAGGCATTCTCTTACACAGTGCAGAAAAAACAGAGGATTTGCACTCTCCCAGAATACCATTTTTCCCCCCAGGACATTAGTAAAATTTCTAAAAACAATCTTTATTTTCAGTACTCTCAGTCAACAAATCATCACAAACGATATCCAGTATGGGACACTTGGCTGCGTTCCTGTAGAAAAGGACCCAAGACTTCCACTCAATAACAAAGCCCAAGTCAGAAAGGAGACTCCCTTCCTTTGCAGGATCCAATCTGGGTTGGTCACCGGGACCAGAAGTTTTAGTCTTCCGAGCTTTTGGACTCGTGGTGGAACTCATCCTCAGGGAACTTCTCTCTCGCCAGAACATGTAAATTGTAAACATTCTGGAGACAAAGAAGTTCCATGAAGATGGGCTCTAGCACAAGTTCAAACAGCAGTTAGAATGCAGTATTGTAGGCAAACTCTGTCCACAGTCTGGAGTTCGATCCTGGCTGGCTCAAGGTTGACTCAGCTTCCCATCCTTCCAAGATCAGAAAAACGAGGACCCGGATTGTTGGGGGTAATATGCTGACTCTGTAAATGGCTTAGAGAGGGCTGTCAAGCACTGTGAAGTGGTAGATAATTGCTATCGCAATATTTTCCTTCCTTTCTCTCTCTTTCTCTTTTCCTTCCTTCCTTTTCCCTTTCCTGTTTTCCCTTCCTCTGAGCTGTGGTGGTGCAGTGGTGAGAGTGCAGTATTGCAGGCAAATTCTGCCCACTGCCAGCAGTTCGATCCTGACCGGCTGATCCTCAGCCTTCTGTCATTCTGAGGTGGGTAAAATGAGGACCCGGATTGTTGGGGGCAATGTGCTGACTCTGTAAAATGCTTAGAGAGGGCTGTCAAGCACTGTGAAGCGGTATATAAGTCTAAGTGCTATTGCTCTGGTCCTGGTGACCGACTCAGATTGGATCCTGCAAAAGGAAGTATTCACTCCTCTTTTTTAAATTGCATTTTCATTAACAAACCTGATCCTCCCCATTTCATACTCTGGCTTAACTATTGGGACAAACAGAGCAGAATCATAGATCATGCGTGTAACTGCGAACAGGCTGGAGGATCTCAGGATGCTTCCACTTGTGTGACTCACTCTGTCTCATATATACACACAGAGGCATGTTTTATGGAGATCAAGATTTCCCCCAAGTAATTGGGAACTGATGTTTCCACTACATCAGGCGAACGTAGACCATTTGGCCAAATGCAGTAGAATAACAGAGTTGGAAGGGACCTTTTGAGGTTCTCTAGTCCAACCCCCTGCTCAAGCAGGGAACCCTATACTATTTCAGACAAATGGTTGGCCAGCCTCTTCTTAAAAGCCTCCAGTGATGAAGCACCCACAATTTCTGAAGGCAAGCCATTCCACTGCTTAATTGTTCTCACTGTCAGGAAATTTCTCCTTAGTTCTAGGATGCTTCTCTCCTTGATTAGTTTCCATCCATTGCTTCTTCTCCTGCCTTCAAAGGCTTTGGAGAATAAATTGACCCCGTTTTTTGTGGCAATCCCACAAATATTGGAACCCTGCTATCATGTCACCCCTGGTCCTCCTTTTCCCTAGACTAGACATACCCAATTCCTGCAACCGTTCTTCGTGTGTTTTAGCCTTCAGTTCATGCACAACTGGTGCATCTAGACCTAAACAGGATGCAAGCAAATTCTATATTTCAACCTCCATGTGGTTGCTTTTTTAAACACGCAAAATGTAGTTTCTTTGAGATTAAAATCGGTAAAAAGCGAGCTGAGTCCTACATGAATTTAAGAGGATGTATAAAAAGTTAGAAGTGAAGTCTACAGACACCTTGGCCTTTATACCCAAGGCACAAGAGAATGTAAAGCATTTAATACTCTTGCTATTTATTCACTCGTTAAAACAATGCTTCATCCTGTGATTCACAATTTACGCAAATTAAGTTCCGGCATGATGGGAAGAAGTGAATGTCACTCCATGGCCAAATTGTTTTAAACTTTCATTCTTCTCAGAGAACACCCAAAACGCTGCAAACAGGCTCCATCTGGTCCAGAGAAACTCCTGCTGGCTACTCGCACCCTCCCTCCTTCTTTAGAAGTCAAAATTTCAGCAACAACACAACCATATATTTACCCCACACATAAATGGATTACAATGGAGGAAAGGAAAAAGGAAGCCATAACTTGGAGTTAACAGAATTTTTTTGGGTCATAAACACACATACAAGTAGTCCTCAACTTACAACCGTTTGTTGAAACACTATTTGAAGTTATGATGGTGCTGAAAAAAATGTGGTTTACAACTGATCATCGCTCTTAAGACCACTGCAGTGCCCTGAGCTCCCAAAGGACCAGCATGAATTTACAATGGTTGTAGATTATCTAATCACATTTGTGACTTTCCCAGGGGGTTCCAATAAGCAGAGTCAGTGGGGGAATCCGGATAACAGAATAACAGAGTTGGAAGGGGCCTTGGAGGTCTTCTAGTCCAACCTCCTGCTCAAGCAGAAGACCCAAGACCATTCTGGACAAATGACTGTACAATCTCTTCTTAAAAACCTCCAGTGATGAAGTACCCACAACTTCTGAAGGCAAGCCATTCCACTGGTTAATTGTCCTCACTGTTAGGAAATTTCTCCTTAGTTCTAAGGTTGATTAGTTTCCATCCATTGTTTCTTATGCTGCCCTCAGGTGCTTGGGAGAATAGCTTGACTCCCTCTTCTTTCTGGCAGCCCCTCAAATGTTGAAACACTGCTTTCATGTTACCCCTAGTTCTACTTTTCACTGGATTAGACATACCCAATTCCTGCAACCCTTCTTCATATGTTTCCATAAGGCTCCAGCCCCCTAATCATCTTTGTTGCTCTTTTCTGCATTCTTTCCAGAGTCTCAACGTCTTTTTTATATTATGCTGACCAAAACTGAATGCAGTATCTTAAATATGTTAATATTAATTTATTAAGCACACACACACACACACACACACACACAAACACACACACACACGGTTGTAAAATTGGGCGGGACTGACTTAACGACTGCATCGCTTAGCAATGGAAGTTCTGATCCCAACTGTTTATAAGTTGAGGACTACATACACCTATATAGAAAAAAAGGCTATCAATATTTATTGGATTACACTGTACATCCCCAGTGCATTTTGTAATAAAAATCAATTTTTTTCCAACCTCTGTTCCTAGGTAAGCAAGATGAAAAGGCAACCGCAGTCTCTAAACTAAGATGCTGCTAAAAAAGAAAAAAGAAAAACACCAGGTCTGTGTAGTTAAATCTCTTTCCTCGCCATGGATGTTCTTGGTTACACAGAAAACCCACTTATCACTTCCTCTCAAACCGCCACTATTCCCCCCCCCCCCCGCCCCGTTTCAGTGAATCTACTTGCATCTCACAATGAGTTTCGCCAAGATGCAAGTGACCGCCAAGCTTCTTGAGTTGACACTCCTGTTATGTAAAAATAGTTCAAATTAAGCACCCAAAGGCAGGACAAGAAGCAACGGATGTAAACTAATCAAAGAGAGAAGCAACCTAGGACTAAGGAGAAATTTCCTGTCAGAACAATCAACCAGTGGAACGGCTTGTCTTCAGAAGTTATGGGTGCTCCATCACTGGAGGTCTTTAAGAAGAGACTGGACAGCCACTTGTCTGGAATGATATCGGGTCTCCTGCTTAAGCAGGGGGTTGGACTAGAAGACCTCTAAAATCCTTTCCAACTTTGATATTCTGTTTTTTCTAGTAACTGTCTTCTAACGAAGTGGCTTTGCTTTCCATCATCTCCATAAAATTGTAGGTTGGAAGGAGTAAATTATATGTTGGAAATCTTCTAGTCCAGTGGTCTCCAACCTTGGCAACTTTAAGCCTGGCGGACTTCAACTCCCAGAATTCCCCAGCCAGCTGAGTTGAAGTCCGCCAGGCTTAAAGTTGCCAAGGTTGGAGACCCCTGTTCTAGTCTACCCCCCGCCCACAGCAAGAATCCTCAGACCATCCTAGACTGGTGGCTACCCAACCTTGGCTTGAAAGCCTCCACTGACAGAGCCACCATGTCTCCAGGAGGCCGGCTAGTCCAGCGCATCAGAGATCCGATGTTCAGAAAATTTCTCATTTCTAGGTCGGATCGCTGTCTGCAAAGCTTTCACTTGTGGGTTCTTGTCTCACCCTTGGGCACTGTCGCAAATAAATCCACAGCCTCTGCTGCCCTGTGACATCCCTTCAAGCATCTGCCATCATGTCTCCCCTTTGCCTTCTTTTCTTTAAACATTCCAGTAGGACAGACGGGGAGGAAGCTAATTATCAGATTGCAAGAACGCAACTGAGCGGTCAGACGAGGAGACCTGAACTCATTGGCAGCCTCACATTGCAATGAACAAGGACATACATTCAATTTTGCAGCTACTAAGATTGTTGGCTGAGCAGGCACAAAAACAGCCAGGGAAGTGATGGATACCTGGGAAACAGGCCGCTTGTCAGTCAACAGGAGTGCTGATTTACCACGAGCTTATCAGCTACTTAGAGCCAAGGGCTTGGCAGCACAAGGAAACAACAGCCAATCCCCGGCCATCAACAAACCAATCAACCAATAGGCAGGTACCACATAAATACGACACACAGAATAGCCGAAAGCATATATTCCAGTAGAGTTCCAGTTCCCTGAGGATGAGTTCCAGCATAAGTCTAAAAGTTCGGAAGAGTAAACCTCTGGTCCCGGTGACCGATCCAGATTGGATATTGCAACATTATCCGGGGGCACGTACGTTCGCCTTCATTCATTCCAGTTTCTGCATGTGGAAATGGGCAACTTTCAATCTGATTGCTGCATTAGTGTCTTGCCCTTTTTGACGCCTCCTGCAGATACCAGGGCTTGCAAACTGGGTATCTCCGATGGTGCCACATCTGGCTTGATATCACCTGAGCAGGTTTGGAACACCTACTGCGGAGGTTTTCAAACTTTTGGAACCTGTTAAAAAATATAATAAATTCCTAGGACCCCTGATTAAGAGGCAAAGCTCTAAAGAAAAATTGGCCGTGTTCAACTCAACATTTCTTGTTTGTTCGGACCTTAGATTCTCACGAAACCCCATCAAGTTCTTGCAAAACCTTGATGTTCCCGAGAACAGTTTTTTTAAAAACCTGACTGACAGGATGCGTGTGTGGGAGCTTTCTTCTAATCTTTCTGCCTCCCAAGAAAACAGAAAAGAAAGCAAAAGTTAGCTTGGAATAAATACCCTTTTAAACAATTGTCAGTATCAGGCACCCCTGCTTGATAGCAAGTTTTCAGTTGTCCTCTAGGAAGAAGTTGTGAGCTAAATCCCTACTGCCAGAGGACTAAAACTCAGGATCCTGCACTTAGGCAGGAAAAACAAAATGACAGGTATAGAATAGGCGAAGTGTTTTTTATCAGGGCAACCTGGTCTACCCAAATATGGGACCGAGCATACTGCTTCCGCATTCGCCTTTCAGCCCCAATACAGGAGCCTTCGCGGGTAGTCGCTTTCGCGACAAACTATTTTTGTGTTAAATTTATATTTATCGACAAAGAAATAAAGGGAGAGTCTTTGTCGGTAAATATAAATTTAACACAAATACAGAATAGGGCCTACCTGGCTCAACAGTAGTAACTGTGAGGGGAATCTTGAAGTCCTAGTGGACAATCATTTAAATATGAGCCAGCACTGTGCCTGCAGCTGCCAAAAAAGCTGCAAAACGCTCACTTCCAACGCGATGCGAACCGGTAGGGAAGGTAAGTGGAACCCACCCCTGCTTACCATGCTGGCTCAGGAATTCTGGGAGTTGAAGTCCACATGTCATAAAGGGGCCATAGTTGCCATGCTGGCTCAGGAATTCTGGGAGTTGAAGTCCACAGGTCTTAAAGGGGCCATAGTTGCCATGCTGGCTCAGGAATTCTGGGAGTTGAAGTCCACAGGTCATAAAGGGGCCATAGTTGCCTACCCTTGGCCTAGAAACATCCGTTGGGGAATCAGATGACTTATCAGTTGGGCTTTTCCACTTTCACTCTCCATATATGGTACAAACTGAAGCACAGCATGTGCCAGAAGATTTCAAAAGCCTGCCAAATTAGAGCTCACTCACACTTCTTTCCAACGTCATGTGTTTATTAGTTTCCTACTGCAGACTCTCCTGTGGCTCTCTGGTTTGAAATGACTCAATCAGCGTCCTGCACTGAATCCAAAGGGTATCTCCCCCCGCCCCCCAGTTAAGGCAAAGAGAAAAGCTTGAGACCACCCGCTCAGCTTTGCCACTGAGAAAGAACTGGCTGAGGAACTGAGGAAGAACTATTTATTTATTTTTATTTTTATTTTAGTTTGTCAAGCATGTATGAGAAAACAATTATAAGTATGAACATAACATGTAAACATATAAGTATAAACAGGTAAAGTATATGCATATGAAATGAGTACGAATAATGGGAACAGTAGGACAGGGACGGTAGGCACGCTGGTGCGCTTATGCACACCCCCTTACAGACCTCTTAGGAATGGGGGGAGGTCCACGGTACACAGTTTTAGGTTAAAGTTTTGGGGGTTTGAGGATGTAACAACAGAGTCAGGTAGTGTATTCAAGGCATTGACCAACCTGTTGCTGAAGTCGTATTTTCTGCAATCGAGTTTTGATAGAGAACACCACTGGTGTCAACTTTGAAAGAGGTGCAAAAAAAATCCATCCATGTTAAAATTGAACACCCCTCCCTCAGCAGAACGGTGGGGGGGGGGGGAATAAGACACCACCAATCTCCAGCCTACAATGCAGCCTTTGCAGAAGTTCCAAGAAGATTCCACCCCCATGTGCACCCTGATTCAGGTGACCCTGAGGGCACAGATAAACCCCCAAAGGGTCTCAAGAGCTCTCAGGGAGAATGCTAATGATCAGATGACTGCAAAGAAATACAATCCTTCCATAGCCCCCACCATCCTGTCAGAACCTCTCCTTCCATCCCGCCGCCACCATCAGAAGTGATGAAGCTTCTTGGATGAGAATTTTCATTTCAATTCAGAATAGAGCTGGAAGGGACCTTGGAGGTCTTCCAGTCCAACCCCCTGCTCAAGCTCAGGAGACCCTATACCATTCCAGACAAGCGGCTGTCCAGTCTCTTCTTAAAAGCCTCCAATGATGAAGCACCCACAATTTCTGAAGGCAAGCTGTTCCACTGATTGATTGTTCTCACTATTAGGAAATTTTTCCTTAATTCCAGGTTGCTTCTGTCCTTGATTAGATTCCATCCACTGTTTCTTGTCTTGCCTTCTGATGCTTCTGACCCTCCCTCTTCTTTGTGGCAGCCCCCCAACTACTGGAACACTGCTATCATGTCCCCCCTAGTCCTTCTTTTCTCTAGACTAGCCATACCCAATTCCTGCAACCGTTCTTCATATGTTTTATTCTCCAGGCCTTTGATCATCTTAGTTGCTCTTCTCTGTACTTTTTCCAAAGTCTCAACATCTTTTTTGTAGTGTGGTGACCAAAACTGGAAAAAAACAGTCCAGTTGCTTTTAGAAGCACCTTTGAGACAATGGGCTTCATGATTTCAATGAACACGTGCGCTGATTGTTCCACCATTCCATCAGACGGGGCTGGGACGATGCAATCGTTCATCAGCAGCAAACGATGCAGGAACTGTCTGCTTGAAACGTTTGGCCAGAATTTCAACTATGATCTAATCAGGGACTTCCATTCCAGACTCTGTAATATTAACTGTCCAGTGTCCGTTTATAAACTATTCTTATCTTAAATTTATTAAGTACACATTCAGCCATAGAGCTTATCTTCATTTATTCCCAACAAGCCAATGTTTAGACATACAAACTATCAATCCACATCTGGAAAGTCCCCCATATCACACTTTTGAAAGGGCCACCACGTTTTCCGCTGGCATGGAGAGAAGGCAGATGACTGTATGCTGGGTGTTCCCCATCACTAGACAGTCTAAGCTCCTCTCTCCCCCCCCCTCCAATCTTCCCCAACTATCTGCTAGAACAGGGGTGGGGAACTATGGCCCTTTATGAGCTGTGGACTTCAACTCCCAGAATTCCTGAGCCAGCCATGTTGGGGGTTGAGGTCCCAGGTCATAAAGGGGCCATAGTTACCTACCCCTGTGCTAGAAGCTCAGAAGCTCCCCTCAGTCCCTAGTCCAAGCAGAAACTGTGTGCAACATTACTTCATCCATGTGGATTTGGCTCATTCACACCGTTTACAAAATTCAGCTATTGCTCAAACGGGTTTTGATGTTTTAAAAAATGTGCCCAGTATGTGCAGTTAGCTATCGTGTAGAGAGAAGGGCTTTGGAGCTCTCAAGTGTATAGACACTTTATATTTAGCACCAGTTCTCCCAAGTAAGCAAAAGAACAACTTCGAATCTAATGACTGATGATGGAAACTTGAATTAGAAAGAGGAAGCATGACTTAAAATGAAACAAAACATGAAAGGCAGGCAGATGTGCCCACATTATTTTGGCCTAGACTACTTAGGTCAACCTTCCTAATCTGGGGCCTTCTAGACTTGTGGATGTCCCCGCATAAAACGTTGGTCAAGCAGGCTGTGATTGACACAGTGCCTAATCTGGAGGGTTTTGATGGGAGGAAACCGAGTTTACCCTAGAGCGAACTTTTCCAAGAGATCTGAGGAGGGGTCCTTAATACAATCGGAACTTGCTTGTTTTCTTGCAGACGTTTCATTATCCAAACTAGGTAACATCATCATCATCATCATATCTTACCACCGTAGTCTGTGCTAACCTGGCATCTCCAGAAGTATATTTATACCAAATATTATGCTTAGAAAAAAATTGATATTAAATGGAGAGTATTAAAAGGACTGTGGAAACAAGAGGAAGCACGAAACTACTAAACTTCAACATCTTTTAATATGTAAGCCGGAGGCATGTCTGCTGGACCTTATTTATAAAGTATTGATCAAAGTACGACTCAAACAGGACAAATCAAAGATTGCATATTAAATGTTTGATCCCTTCTATGGAAGGAAGAGTACTAATTTATGCAAGGAAGAGTACTAATTTATGCTTCAATGTCTAGAATAACCTCAAATCTGACAAATTTGTATTTCTCCTTGCATTAAATCAATTTTATAGGACTTCTTGAATTAGAATAAACTTTTAATAGCATGGTAGAATTTATTGCCCTTTCCAGTTTCATTTTATGATTAATACTGAGTATAGCAATAGCATTTAGATTTATATACTGCTTCATAGTGCCTTTACAGCCTGATCTAAGCGGTTTACCGAGTCAGCCTCTTGTCCCCTACAATCTGGATTTTACCGACCTCGGAAGGCTGGAAGGTTAAGCCAAACTTGAGCCGGTCAGGATTGAACTGCTGGCAGTGAGCAGAATCAGCCTGCAATTCTAATCACTGTGCCACCACGGCTCTTATTAATCATAACCTGAGTATTTGGTTGATCCAAAACGTGGACATTCTCCCTGCAGGGGGAGGAGGAGGGGAAGGCGAAGGAGAAGAATGCTGAACATGCAATCCTTAAATCTTAATATTGATTTTCAGATTTATAACTGAATAATATATTCAATTATTCACAATCAAGTAGCGTATTATAGTTTTTATGATATTTCCAAGTCCCTTTTTTATTCATTTGTATCCTAACCTTTTATTGCTTTTTTCTTTTCTTTCCTGGTTTTATATTTTCTCTATGCATCTAATAAAAATGTATTAAAAACCATTAAAGAGGCAGAAAACAGCCAATTGATTACTAATTCTAACAGGATTTCAGTGTTCTTCTGTGAGATAAAATTGCCAGAAAGGATGCCAACATTTCACGCTCTTAAGATAAGAATGCAAAACCCAAGGCCAATTCTGCTAAAATCCTGTAAGATTTGGGAAGTTCAGGTTTTAAAACTTTTTTTTTTGACACTTACTATTTAAAACATCTACCAACCCTTGAAGTGCAGCACCTGAGTTCAAGGAAACACAGAGAAAAACTACACTGAAATCTTTCCTTCACGGACTTCTTTCATTATCTTATTTCTCCTGAACTCTCATGACTAAATCATCCCCTTCTGCTTATAATGCTGTCGTAAAGGCAGCCCGCAAAATTTACTTCATATTTATTTAACTGTGCAAATCTATAGTGAAATCTTAAAATACATATGCAATTAAAACAACACAGCTATAATATTTATAATTAGCTGTAGGAGATAAAACCTTCATTAATGCATGATAAAATAAAATGCAAATGCAGAATGAAATGAGGAATCCTCTCGGATCTCTCTGTGAGCTAAACACTTTTTCCCAGAGAACGGCATTGCAGAGAGGAATAAAATCCATAATCTCTACCCTCCGTGTCAGCCTCTCCAGCTTAATCTCCTCCTTGCGTTTGTGTTGGAACTACAACTCAAAAATGCCAGTTAGAATGCACCCCTAACACATCAGGAGACTCCCAAATTGGAAAGCTTTGTTCTAGGCTGCCCACTGAAGCTATTCTTCCTACCAAATCAGAGGTGGGTTCCTCCCGGTTCGCCCGAAACGGTAGCAACCTGCTGGTGATGTCATGGAGCCAGTTTGGTGGGTGCCGGTCCGTGGACGCCGCCATCTTTTTTTTTTTTTTTTTTTGGTTTTTTTTTGGGGGGGGGGTTTTTTTTTTTTATTTTCAGAATTGTTTGTAATTGTTATCAATTACAAACCACCCAGATTTGCTGA